>JALRMI010000260.1:0-42201 GCA_026120165.1 Leptosphaerulina australis
CCCGTTTTGGTGTATGTCGAGGTGGTAAGATGAAAACTGTGCGCTGTCTCACCACAGGCAATGCTCATCTCCACCATCGACACAACGTCTCTGCGCTGGCTCTGAACTATTAAAGAGCCAGGATCCCAGGCTTCACCACGTGGAGGTGCAGAGTCCGACTTCGAAGCCCTTCATGATTGTTATATTCATATGCAATTGGTTTATCTTTTTTCTTCTTTTCTTTTTGCAAAACCATTTCTTGCCTGGAGCTTGAGCCCTGCCGAGGCATTGTAATGCATACTACTTGTGCCTTGCTTCCTTGTCTATTGACTAGTTGACGGCAAATGTATTTTGAGATGACCGTCTTCTGCACTCTAGCTTCGACTGCAGGCCTGCACTGAACATTACACGGGCATCCGTTCACTTGTCCATTGTTGTCTCTTTGTTATTCTTCTATATTCTTTATAGCTTGTTGGTGGGAGTTTTGAAGGCGCAATTCTCATGCAGTTTGTACATTCCATACTCTCCTCAACATCTAGTGCTGGGTTCTTGGCAGTATACTTTCATGAAAGCGGAATAGACATCTAATGTGTGCCTTCTGAGTAGTAATTAGAAAGTCATGTGGGTTGTTACAAATACATCCTGGCTCTTAGTGGGACTTTCATCTCGTTACTCTGTGTATAGTAAGGCGCATGCTTAATGTAGCGATAAACTTTGTTGTGAAATCTTCCGACTGATAGTGCATCCGGCGCTTCAGAAAAAACATTGAGTTTCTAGTTCGATTCGTTACATCATACACACCATTCTATTTCGCCTTCTTCTCTTGTGCTACAGCTACATATAGGTTGTGTTGTATCTCTTACAACGTAGCAACCGAAGTAACAGAATAAGTTATAACCAGGCAGCGATGTTTACACAATTCAGAAGAATTGGGGTTCGAGCGTAAAACCTGACTGCGTTCTTGCTGAAACTAGTGGCCACTTGTCTTGGTGTAATCTCTGCTATGTTGGAATCGGAGGGTGAATGTGCGGGCGCGGCTTGATTTAGTCATTAGCATCCTCGCTGCATGCGGCAGTAAGTAAGAATGAAATCGGGCAAAGCAGTGAATTCAGTACGTGATGTATTGTGATTACTCAGTCGATCTGTCATACGGCATGTAACCGCGTATAGCAGGCGTTCATTAGAGCAAAAAGTGCACCAAATCACAACTCGTAGCGTGTGTGACGCTCTTATTCCTTTTTTTTGAACCAACCCGCTTTTCGCATGTCTTTCAGTAACTCGTCTATCCTGTACTTTTCCTTGATGAGTATCCTTCACTGCCACAAAGATCCAAGTGCAGCTTCAGGCCATCTTTACAAACCCACTGGTTTTCTCCGTATTCCCCAAATAGAGTGCAGTAGAAGCCAAAAAAATTTCCTCGTAGAAGTTTTTGATCATCCAGGCTCCATCCTGCGTCCATGACCTTACCTCTTAGCTAGCACTTCTTCACAAACACTAAATGTACCTCTACTTTATCCAGGAAGCACTCGGATTATTCCATCAAGTACCGTATACTGCCTATACTATAACTGTTCTTATCTATGCCGTTTTGTCATCGTGAAATCCTTCCGTGTATTTTGAAGTCAATATCATAGAATGAATCATTCTGGTCTTTTCATTGTCAGAATCCCCGCCAGTATGTAAATGATGCATTTTCTGTATCTCTCTCCATATGGTTTATTCGCGAGTTTGGTTCAAGGTTACGCAGGCGGATGACATGAATGTATTTTGAAGTTCGAACCCTGCCCGCCCTTCTCGCTGATCAAAAGTTGTCGGGGAAGCAGGGTAGAGTCTGCAATTCTAGAAGAACGAGAACATAAAGTAATAGTTACCTTTCCCATGGAACTCATGGACCTAAATACTGTTTACGACCCATGACAGTCGCGTCGTCATTTTTGTTTTATTTTTTTTTTAAAAAAAAACCTCAAAGGCTCAAGCAATTTTGCTTGTTAGGCTTGTTACGCCAACCAGAAGATTCGAGGCCAACATTGCTGCTTTTAGATGGGAATATCAGTTTAACGAGAAAAAACACACAATGTATTGATTCAGGCTAGAATGCTTCGGTCATGCTGAGAATTGCTTCAAGCATGTTACTATCATTCACAACGTCTTCGAAATGTGCATGTGTCTTTATGAGTTTGTATTTAGCTCCTCACAATCTGTCCCATAACTAAAATTACTTTTCAGCTTCCACACCCAGCGCATACAGTTCTCTCGGCCTCCCAGCTTCATCACAGCTCGCAAACTTCCACCATGACCAATTCCAGGCTCCAGCCACACTGACCAATCCCCATCTCACTAGCGCTGGCATAGGCGGCCAACTCGCCCATGCACCGTCTTCATATGTTGTATCCAAATTCATTAGGAAAAATGGCACAACGTCTGTGGTCCCCGCTTTGGTAATAGTGTTTTTGCCCCATGCTTTGAATACCGTTGCGGCGGCTGTTTCTTCAGAGGATCCAGGAACTATTGCGGAGGCGAAATTCGAGAATGAGGCGATGGTAGAGATCTCTGAGTGGAAGTGTTGTTCGAAAGGCTCCTGGAATGACTTCATAATTCTTCGCAAGTGCTCGCCATTAAACTCTGCAGGCGTTGACAGGTTCACCAAATACTCCTCGTACCTGCCTAAGCCTTCCAGAAAAGATTCATGTTCTCTGCGTGTCTCGTCCCAGATATCCTCATCTTTGCTCCCAAGTACCCCAGCGACTTTGGGAAAGAGAACTGCTTCTTCATCATCATGGTGGCTTTTGACAAACTTGAACCACGTAAGAGCATAACCTATGAATGCAAACTTGTCAACATCGGAGACGTGGGGGGCTTGCTGATAGATGGAGTTGTAGCCGCGCAAGATCGCGTTATGAATATGTGCCATGTGTGTTGCCCCAGTGATAAATATGTTAGATGTGTCTATGGCATATTGAGAAATGGCGATGAGCGCGCATGGTGTGTCTGCCCACACCTTTGTGGTGGAAGGTGCTGTCGTAGTCATCTTGAAAAATATTCTTTGAAGAACTGTAATGAGAACTGTGGTTTGAAGGATGATGAATATGGTGGATCGATTAGTACGAAACATTGCACATGAAACCCTGGAATGTAAATTATTCTGGAAGTCATCTTTATAAATACGTGCATGGCGATGGATGTCGGGTAGCAGAGGTGGGTTGAGAAGGTGATGGTGGTGTGATAACGTCAGACCATATAACAACACCCTGATTGGCCCGCTCTGTGTGTTGAATCCGTACGATTAACAACCACGGTACCTCGAATTGAAAGCGAGATGAATAGATGTATTGTATGAACCCTGTAAAAGAATATCCTTCCTCTAATAACAGCTCCGTGACACATACTATCCAGACTCCAAAATTTCAAATGTCAATCATGTGCAGCGATAGGTAGACTTATGCTGCAACTTTTCCTAGAGTCCCCTTTGATATAGTAATACACATCTTTCTAAGCGGTCGTGATAGATCTGTGTTATTGAGATGCTGGCCAGATGCATTTTATGAGCGACAGTCAAGGCCTCACGTACTCCGGCCTTGCTTCAGCGCCCACTCCCGACCGCCCCAACCGTTATGCTCCCGGGGTCTAACCCTAAAAGTCTCACTCTCCCCAAAGTCACCGACTTTGGGTAGTTCCCACTCATCACCAAGTGCAATGCCGTAAAACTTCATTCCATACCTGGACCCATCAAGCTGTGCCGGAGTAAGAGGACGGGGATCGCAAGGCAATTCGAGACTTGCGGCAGCGTTCGAGCCACCGGAGGTGCCAAGACTGGAAAGTGTTCCCAGCGAGGGCATTGGTAGCTCACACATCAAAGCAAAAACATCGTTGTCGACGGCATCGATGTCAGCAGGTGTCGGCGCTGGCTCGGGTTTATACACTTGAGCGGGAGTAGGCCAGTTGAAGGCATTATCTATGATCACTTGAGATGGCTTGAAAGACTGTTCGCTGTATGACATGAAGTCGAGGCCTTCATATATTGGTGCAGAGGGTGTCCAATTCGCATCGTCCGGATAGATGTCCGCTGCTGAAGGCATGGGCCCCTGATCCATGCGCTTTGCTCTTGATGTGCGCCGGAGGTATCTTTTGCTCGATGAGTTTTGTGTATGGGTTCGAAAGGGACCAGAGGGGTTTGAGTTGCGGCGATACTGGTGTTGATGCCTAGGTGTGCCTTTGGGTGTAGCTATCGCCTCGGATGGACTTGGTATAGTAGAATGGGATGTATCATATGTATTCATCAATTCTTGAGTCTGCCTAACCCCAGGAAATGAGCAAATAGTATCTGTGTCTCGATGGACAACAGTCTTAGTGGGAGAGGCCGACACAGGAGAGGGCGATCTGGACGAAGTGTGTAGGTCCTGGTTTTGAAGGTATTCTGCAAGGCCTTTGGCGGTCAGAGGCTTGTCCAGTGCCCAACCTATCAGCTTACCATAGAGCGCCCCGGGGTGCGTTTGCGAAATTCGAGACTTGTTAGAGGCAGCTGGAGACGCATCATCAATGGAGTCAACTTTCATTGCTGGAAGACCAAGGCCAGCGCTTAGTTCGTTTATGTCTACTGCGCTATAGTCCGGTTGGAGTTGTTGCGTTGGAAATACGAACGATGAGATATTGGGCGCTCGATCCTCGGTGATCTCAACAACCTGCATGGTGTCTTGCGTTGGCGTACGGGGAACCCGAATCTCTTGCACACCAGGGTATTCCTCCAGCTTCTTTACCAGAGCATGCACATCAGAAGATAAGAAATCCTCGAGACAAATGGGTGCTGGAGTTGTGAAATTTCCGCAAGAGAGTGAGTGCATGTCCCCAGTGGAATACAAAGGCGAGTACTTAAATATGGGCGCCACTCGAGAAGCTGGCTTCGAGGATGCGGGCGGCGTCGGTGCGACAGGAAGAGAGTTACCTACTTCTTGCAGGATTGAAGAGCCGAACACTGGACTGAAGGCGGCGGCTTCGGGATTGAAGGATGTCGTGCGCTGCCGTAGCGCCGAGATAGGGCGTTCCATGTTGTTGATGTTACTTTTGAGCTATTGTTAGCAAGTCACGCTTACAGACCTTCGATTCTGCGCCGCTCTTTGAGCTACTACATCCAGTGGATAGGGACCGACTTACGCTTTTCACTCACCATGTGGTGGCTCAGAGCGTGAAGGGAGACGAATTTGAGGCGAATTCGACCTATTATCAGCGGCGAACCACGAAGGGCAGACAGCTTCAAAATGGATTCGAAAGTCTTGCTGGAAGCGCATCGATGAGGCGCATGTGAAGAGGAAAGTAAACGTTATGAAGTAGGTCGTTGAAGCAGTTGTGGCTGTCCCATCATGCTGTGATTTTGAACAATAGCTGAACATCTGAGATGAGGGAGCTGTCAGTCACATGAGATGAGCCCGTCCCTGGTGAAAGTCTTTGTTACGAAGGTGAAGGTGGCCAGATGGCAAGCAAACGGGTGTTGTTCGTCTGCTGCCCCTCATAAATCCAGAAGCGTAGAAGGCGGCACTCTGTGCCAATACAGGAGCTATCAGTGTCGTCTGCTTCCAAAGTCGCCGTCGCCCATGTTACCTATAGAGACAACCTTGTATACGAACTGTGCAAGGACTCGACGCTCCATACCATGTACTTCGACCAGATTCAATGCCGACATGACCCACTCGAAATCTCTTGAACCACATCCTGTCTCTCAACCCCACAGGTTGAATCACTAGCAAGTGCAAACGCAGCAAACACCCCTCGTTGTCTGCCCATGCTCCTCGGTGCCCTTAATGCGTCACTTTTACAGCCCAAGACGACCCCAAGGAGTGGCGAAAGACGTTGGAAATGGAGAGCAGAACAATCCTGGCAACCTTCATACATGGTCACCTCTGGGATGTAGTGCGACTCTGTTTTATCGCAACAAAGCGGACAGTAGCGAAGGTTGTATGGAAGAGCCAGTATGCCAGGAGTAGGAGGAAGCAAGCAAGCAAGTAAGGGAAAAATCATATAAGTGGTACGTGGCACAGTATGGTCTTCCCCCTCCTGAGTCACCGCCGCTTTCGGCTTGTGTATTATATGCGAATTTGGCAGAGCTGTGTTAACCCAACGACGAGAAGGCGACTCTCTCCACACTGGCCTGGTAGAGGTAGCGAGGTAGCGTTTTGGACGACCAAATCCTCGGGCTTGAAACAATATCTCTTTGACAAAGACTAGAAGACATCCATCGCAACCAAAAGCAAAGCGCCCATCCTGTCTGCATACTTTCACATGCAGTTACCGAGCCATAACGCCTATATCGAACGTGCACAAACAATCATGGGAAGATTGCCGCAACATAGAGAGTGCCATTGCATGCAAGTGCGACTTACCTGACGACTTGATATCAATCCTGAGTTCTTTATGAACCTTGTCGCAGCTTCGCATGCTCAGTACCACCACAAGCGGATTGAGGATGGTCAGAATCCAGGCGAGGCTGCACCAATCGACACAAGCGGCGCACCATGAATCACAAGCCTTCTCGTAACTTGCTTGCTTGGTCAGAATTCGCTGACGATGTTGAGGGCAGAATACAGGCAGTGGAGCTGAAATTGGCGGGACTTGCCAATTTGTAGCGTCCGCTGCGTATTATAGCAACACAGCAACGGAGCTCTGGCTTACAGAAAGTCAGATGACAATCTACATCTAGAGCTGCTAGACCAGGAAAACGCCGAGAGATAAAAGAAGGAAGGAAGTGAGGTACTGCGAATGAACTGATGCATACCGTAGTTGATACACTGTAATACATGACTACGTACGAAAATAAAATGGCCGTGCATAGTGAGGAAGCGAACGCTGTAAGCAAAAGCCATGGACGTGTAGGACGTGAGACTGGGAAGATCGATTGATATTCAAGAAATGATTAGACCAGACATTGCGCTCGGTTGGTTGCCAGGCGCGTCATGGGCTTGGCAGCGAAAGATGGTCTTGAACTTTTGGCCGGCCACTCTCACGAACGACAGCTGCAGTCAAAGACTGCAGGAATCTCACAATGGGCAAAGGCACCGATAAACTCTACATCACACACTCAGAGTGGTCTTCCGCTGACTCCTTCGGCAATGCGCGTGGCGCGAATGGCGCAAATCGAGCCTCCGCTGCAGGGCTGTCGTCGACCTTCAAGCGCCTGCCGTTCAACTATTGCGCTGTCTCGCTCCAGCCCTTTACGGATCCCGTTTGCACTCCATCTGGCACCATCTTCGACCTTACCCACATCCTCACGTGGCTCTCAAAGCACCCTGATACAAATCCCATAGATGGCACTCCATTGAAGCGCGCAGACCTCATTACGCTCAGGTTCTCTAAGAACGAGGATGACGAATACGTCGATCCGGTTACTTACAAAGTCTTTACAGACAACACGCACATTGTTGCACTCAAGAAGAGCGGGAATGTCTTTGCATGGGACACAGTTGAGAGGCTGAACATCAAGGCAAAGAACTGGCGAGATTTGGTCAGCGATGATGAGTTCACCCGAAAAGACATCGTTACACTACAAGACCCGCAAAATATCGAGTCTCGGAACTTTGGTGCATACAAACATGTACAGGATGGGGATACAGTCATACCGGGCACTGAGAGCGGCGTAAATAAAGATGCGCTGGGCAACGCAGCGAAGATCCTGAAGGCGAAAGAAGCAGTCGCGAAAGCGCGCGCCGAGAGGCAGGCGAAAGCGCAGGGTATCCATGTATCGAAAGCTTCTACGAAAATCGACAAGATTCGCACAGCAGCACCTTCTGCGACAGCAGCGCCTAAAAAGCCAGCCTATAATGCCGCAGTCTATACATCAGGGAAAGCTGCCGCCTCGTTCACGTCGACCGGTGTCACACCCCACACGTCTGGTGAACGCGCCCTCCTTTCCGATGAAGACTATATGCTGAAGCCTAAGCGCGTAAAGAACAAGGGCTATGCGCGTATATCTACTTCTCTCGGCGACTTGAATATCGAGCTGCTGCCGGAGCATGCACCCAAAGCCGTGTGGAACTTTGTCAAGCTTGCCCAGAAAGGATACTACAAGAAAACCATCTTCCATCGCAACATCAAGGGCTTTATGATCCAGGGTGGAGACCCAAGCGGGACAGGGAGGGGTGGACAGAGCATCTGGGGCAAGCCTTTCGAGGATGAGTTCGAGGGTCCGAATTTGCACAACGCAAAAGGTATATTGTCTATGGCGAACAAAGGCAAAAACACAAACACATCGCAGTTCTTCATCACATACCGCGCGGTACCGCATCTTGACCGAAAACACACCATATTTGCACGCGTAGTTGGCGGGCTGGACACCACACTCCGCGCTATGGAGCTTGCAGAGACAGGGGAGAAGGACAAGCCAATTGACGACATCGAGATTCATGACATTGTCGTCTTTGTAGATCCCTTCGAGGAGTGGCAGAAAGAGCGCAAGGATAAGGAGTCCAAAGACATAAAAGAAGCCGAGATCAAGAAGCAGGGCGGTACCGCCGACGACAAGACAACGTGGACTGGGAAGCGAATACGCGCTGACGGGACCGTTGACCAGGAAAGCGGAAACGGGTCAGGCGTCGGGAAATATCTGCAAGCTGCGAAGCAAGAGATTACCGATCACGGCGATGACGATATTATTGAGTATGTAGACGAGGAAGATGTGGCACCGGCGCCGAAGAAGGCGAGAACAGGAGGATTTGGCAACTTCGATGCTTGGTAAACCTGCCCTGGGACTGGATATGCGAAATTTACACAATGATACCCCGAATGAAAGCACGCATATGAGCATATCTCCCTGTGATTGTGATTGTGATTGTGATTGTGATTGAACCAATGACCCAGAGCACACCTCCCTGGACTGACTATGGTTGATGTTTGGGCCGAGTAGCTGTCAACCTGAGAAATGTGACGATCGATTGAAACAAATATGTTCATGCAACCACTACTTGTCCATGCATCCCAGGATGATCGAGGTCGATTCACTACGTGCCATGGCTAGAAATCACTGGATGTTTTATGCGTTTCGATATATCCGAGGCAACCTAACCTGTGCCATAACTAAATACAATGCAAAGCAGATAAGACGCCTCCAGAGATGTAAATAAAGCACATAGAGCACATAGAGCACATACACACTGCACTTGTACAAGCTACTCAAGAGCGACAAGGCGGGAGGACCAAAGCTTTTGCAAGCTCTTAACACTACATACGAATGAACAACCATTGTGTGTAACTAAGCTGAAGCGCGTACCTGACCCGTGTAACAGATTCGAGCTTGGACAGCCAATGTGATGTCAGTATTGCCGAGGGATCCCGAGGCGCCAGACCCTGTTCAACAAGGCTGTTTCACAATTGCTCATCTTTCACTGACCTGCGACGGGCAACGCACCTCACCAACCTAATGAGCGCGCGGTCCTGGACTTGGCCAACCGCCATGCTGTCTATGAGATTAACTTTACGGGGTCGCTTGTCTTGTGCAGGCTTCCTTGCAGATCTGCCTTAAAGAAGAGAGTCCCCGCCGCATTGTCCTGGGCCGACTTTGAGGCGGTGCGTCTATCTCGACCTCAGGGTGGAATGTACGACGGCCCATCATACTTCCGCGCTTTCCTTTTTTGTTTCGCTGCTTAGAAAACGCTGTGCGTCATACCTATCTGTGCTCTTCACACTCCTTCAAATCAGCCTTCTTGCGCCGGTCGCAACTGAACATCACCTTCTTTCGTGTTTCAGTCAATCTCTTGCCTTGCAGCACTCGAACTCGGTGTCGCCTACATTGACAGCCAGGCTAGTTCATATAAGCTCCTTTTCACTCGTTGTGTTTGTCCAGACTGTACGTCAGCTATCATTGGCCTTTCACCGAGAGCACAATTTCACCGTTGGAGGAAAGGAAAAATATCAAAGTTTGGTTGCACAGCAACGTGCAAACAGTGGATAGCAGCATTCACTTATACGGCACACCGGTTACCAACGTGTCACGAAACTTCACACTGCAACAAAACGTCTCAGGATCCTGTTATAGGACCAGCCTCCATATACACCGCTCCCGTCATTGCAGCAACTCTTCGACTTCGATTAGGCACTACGCATCTCTGGCGCAATATTCGCTCGAGAACACTCAGGCCCTTCTTCAGCAGTGTACCCGCACACAAACGCTCGAAACACCAAGCGCTGAGAGAGCTATCTCGATAAACCTCTGGGATACGTCAAAATGCACAACATCCCGCTGAGCGCCGCTATGTACGGCATCCTGTTCTTTAGCCTCGCGGCTGCGACAGGCAGCGAAGTTTCCCTCTCAAACTTCACACCCCGCATCGACAACCTGCCCACACAATGCAAGGTCGTCTACAACACCAAGATCGACGCATGCGTATCCTCAGACTTTAAGATCGGCGCAACGTGCAGCTCTGGCTGTCTCGCAGGACTGGCAAAGATTGGAGCAGCGGTCAAGACGGAGTGCGCTGGTGTCGATACAGGCGAAACATCCATCATTGGTGTCTTCCAGAACGACATTGGCATAAATGCGCTCTGTCCTAACAACCAGCAAACCGCAACAAGCTCGAGCGCCTCTTCGACAGTGCAAACAACTCTCCAAACGAGTACGAAAACGTCAGTGTCCGTGACGACCACGGCCACGACATCAACCGGAGCCGCTCAACCCTCGAGCACATCGTCATCTGGCCTGAACATCGACCCCAACGCGTCAACGGCGACGTTCGCGTCTCCAACAGCAGAGCCCACTGGCGCAGTGCCTACCTCTGTGACCGAGCCAAGCAGTGCACCGAAGGGCAACAGCCAGCTCTCCAACACGGACTCTGGAGGTGGTTCGCCGTTTGACGTGGTAGCTACAGGTGCCGCACCTCAGTTGCGAACAACCAACACGGTACTAACGGCCATGTTGGCAGTTGTCTTTTGCGCTGCATATGTATGAGGTTCAATACACGTTTGGCATATGGGCAGGTTTCTTTTGTTTAGCATGAGCGCGACTACGAGTCTGCGAATGGCATGGCGTTCAGGTAGATGTTTTGTATCATATACCCACACCGGCTTTCACCGGTCGACCATGATTTCAACGGATGAAAGAGGGAGGAATTTTAGGCTCCAAGGACGCAGAGATCTGAAGAGCCACATAACATGCCTCACATGTATCAAATGTAGCTCATCGGAGCTCCGAAATGAATGAATGACAATCGAGTCCAATACTCTTTGGCTCTAACTACTCTCCATCTCTAGACTCAAATGCACAGCCGTAAAGAGAAGGCTGACATCATCAGCCAAGCCGCCCGAATTTGAATTGGTGCGCTACGAAGATCGCCTCCACCTCCTGACGATCGTTCATGTTCCCTACCCTCTACGCCGTTGTCTGCAGCCGGCCATTGGGCCAATCGCGGAGCAGGCAGCTGCAAAGCCCCCAGCGACGTAATCAGCTGTGCTCCCGTGCTCACTTGTGCTTGAACAGCTAACCCCACTATGCAGGAACACTGTCTCGGGCAGTAAATGATGCGGAAGACAATCCTTTTGTGTTTTATTCACGGCTTCAAGGTGCGCATAATACTGTCTCTGACAGTTGCTCCAACACGTCATCCTCTGAACATTGAGGTTGACTGAAACAACAGGGCGGAGACGATACATTCGGTACATTCCCATCGCACCTCAAAGCGCTCCTGCAACATGCTTTGCCAAAGGTGACGATATTGGCCATAACGTATCCAAAGTACGAGACACGAGGCGACCTGCATGAATGTGTTGGACGATTCAAAGAGTGGCTCCAAAACAAAGTTATTGATCTCGAGGTCGCCAACTCAACCCCTTCACCTACTGTCGATCCCTCAGTGCATACGATCCTCATAGGTCATTCCATGGGCGGTATCGTCGCCGCGGAGACTCTCCTTAGCATCATTGGGGAGCAGCCTGTTCCATCGCTGCAGAACTCGCAAACTCAAGACAAATCGACAAGCACCCTCTCCGAGACCTCGACACTCATGTTCCCCTACATTCAAGGCATCCTCGCTTTCGATACACCGTATCTAGGTATTGCGCCGGGCGTGGTAGCGCATGGCGCTGAGAAGCATTGGAACACAGCAAGCTCGGCGTATGCCGCGTACAACAACCTCGCTGGCGCCTTCGGCTGGGGCCAGAAGGATATTGCTAGTGACACAATTGATCCAAGCAAAAGATTGCCTGCGCCCAACGCTACAGGCGATGCCGCGTCTGCGCCATTGTGGCAGCGATACGGCAAGATGGCCATGTTCGCTGGTGCTGCGGGCGCTATCGCCGCGGGTGGCGCTGCAGCATACATGAAGAAAGATCAGATCTCGCAGGGCTGGAGTTGGGCGACATCGCATCTTGAGTTTGTGGGATCGCTCGCAAGGCCAGAAGAGATGAAGAAGAGGCTAGCTGCTATCGTCAAGATTTGCGATGAACACAGACTTGGTTTTGCAAACATCTATACTACGCTCGGCCACGCTGTTGATGCACAGAAGCGCGAATCCTGGGCCGGCAGGGTGGCTGGGAGGGACCGTACATTCTGCAATCTACCCAAGGGCGAATTGAAGGATTTCTTTATCCCAGCTTGCAATGATAAGCTTGAGATGGAAACGCTAGCGCACATGGGTATGTTCAATGCAAGGAGCAATCCCGGATACTATACGCTGAGTGAGGTCGCGAAGGAAGAGATCATCGAGTGGGTTGAGAATGAGTGGTACAATGAGAGCGAAGGCCCGTTGAATAAAGACGATGAAGAGGAGGCAGAGTTGGTGATGAAGCCGGATGTAGAGGAGGTTCTCGGTATTGAAGACGTGGACGAGGAGTTTGAGTATGTGAAGCGTACTGTCAGTACAGAGCTGAGTGAGGGAGAGCGTCGAGAAGAGAAGAAGAAGCAAGAACTCTGATAGTGATGTTGTGTATGATTATGGCCGTGTTGACTGAGCATTCAGTAAGCAGAGTATACCCTATCCCTATGATTCACGAATACACGACCTTACTTCAGAGCTCTACAGTTACTCGATATGAGACGTTTTTGATCATTTTGTTGTTCAATGTCGCTTGTTATATTATCACTAGAGACCTGACTATGCCTAGCTCTGACGGACGAATCAACTGCGAACCTTAATGTTCCCACACACATTATGGTGCTCCCAGCAAGAAAGTTTCAAAACAAGCTAACACACCAGGACTACCAACGGATAATTGTCCCTTCATGATCACTCTCAGCTTCGTCTTTTGCACATACGATTTCCACCTGCGACATACCTTTAGGACAGCTCTACCCGAATAATGGAAAGTCAAAGAAGCTTCGCAGTATTATCAGGATGCGCATCAGAGTGCACATACGAGATGGCCGCCTAATCTGCAAAGGAGCAAGATCGATATTATCTTCTGCTGTATCTCGAGGCTAATAAGCCGTCTTAGATGGACCATGAAGTAGATAAAATGGCTTAGCTGACTGGCCATACAGGGCTAGCGAAAGGGGATGCACGGGCACTCCGTGAACCGCAGCCCAGAGTTATGAGATGTCTCTAGCTATTCAGTATAGGCCCAGGTTCAGCCTCTCAAATTGATGCTAGGGGACGTCTGTCGCCGGTTTAAACTTTGCTAGCCCAAGGTCCTAAGCGCATTTGACCTTGCGTGGTGTGACTTTCCTTATTGACTTCATGTCAACCACACACTTGATAAGCCAAATAGTATCGACCGCGAATTAGGTAACATGTTAAGACAAAAAGTGATACCACAATCTGTCCCAGCGTTGATTGGTATAAATACCTTCTCAACGCAACATCATAAAGGAACTGCCCAACCGAAAGGTACCAGGCCAGACGAGATCCCCAATGAGGCGCTCAAAAGTGTTAAAAAGTGCATACAAGAGGACCTCGCCGACATTATCACGCGCCAACTGGAAGACGGAACCATGCCCAAGGAGCTCAAAGAGACTAGCACTGTCGTACTACGCAAACCGGGCGAAAAAGACCATACGTTGGTTAATGTATACAGGCCCATTGCCCTTGGGAACGCTATTGCCAAGGTCATTGAAACAATTGTGGCTAAGAGGCTTGCATCGGCAGCGGAGGAACATAACCTCCCCTGGACGCAAATGGGACGAAGAAAGAGTAGATTCAATATAACTGTAATAAGACTCTTGATGGAATCAGTACAAACAGCATGGCAGGCACGGAAGGGCTGCGTAGTCTCCTTGCTAGGACTTGATATCGCCGGGGCGTTTGATAACGTCTACCATAAGAGACTTCTCAAAGTGTTGTGGAAAATAGGTATCCCACATTGGACCATACAATTTATACAGGGCTTTTTGGACGACAGAACAACAAGAACCACCTATGCAGAATACACGAGCGAAAGAATGGAGATCAGAGCCGGCATACCGCAAGGGTCTCCACTCTCACCCATCCTATTCCTATTCTTCATAGCCGATCTGCTCGAAGAATTCGAAAAACCTCGCACGGACAATGTATTTGGCTTCGGGTTTGTCGACGACACTACACTGGTAGCCTTGGGTGATTCGGCCTCGGACAGCTGCAAGAGACTCACTGCAGCCCACGATCGATGCATAGCGTGGGCAAAGCGATACGGAGCGAAATTTGCACCAGAAAAGCATCAGCTAATGCACCTCACGAAGAGAAGAAGCCACCTGGAAGACCTTGCGTGCACCGTCCAGATTGGAGGCGACCAAGCCGAACTGTGCAAAAAGTCGATCAGAATCCTCGGAGTATGGATCGACCCAAAACTACAGTGGAGTGGACACTGTAACATCGCGGCAATGAAGGGGAAAAACTGTACAGTGCTCTCACACGCATCGCCGCCTCCACGTGGGGCCCTTCCATGAGAAGGTCGAGGTTGTTATACACTGCAGTAGTACGGCCCACAATGGCACATGGATTCCAGGTGTGGAGCCAAAAGCCCGATGCCAACCCAACTGCCGCTAGCACAACTCGAGCACTCGAAGACATCCAGACTAAGTGTCTATGAAAAGCCACAGGAGCATACAAAGGTACTTCAACAGCAGCTATATAGCGAGAAGCCGGGGTCCCTCCCCTGACACTATGGGCAGAAACTCAGACTCTCCAATACATAGCAAGGTCAAGCCATGGACTAGCTGAACCGGTGATAGAAGGAACCATGCAGAGCACATGGAATTCTCTCAATAAACGCCCAGGGCCACGCCCACCAACGAGAAGCGAGGCAGCAAGAATACGGGCCGACAATAGAAATTTAGAGGCCAAAGAAATTGTGAGAAAGCGCGAGTGACTTCAGTCTGCAAGCAGAGTCCAACGAGCCTCGAGAAATTCGAAGAAACGAAAGAAACCAATCACACTTATGGAGGAATGGATGAACTGGGACTGGGAAAGGCGATGGAGAGCTGCAGGCAATGATCGCCCTGAGGCCACCTGGAATAGACTGTGGACACGACACCTAGGAAGCCTATACAATAAACTTACAAAGGCTCAGGCCACAGCCTTGTTTCTACTGCGCACCGAAGTAATAGGACTTAACGACTGGCTCGCTCGGCGCCGCGTGCCAGGCGTAGACATAGCATGTCCGTGCGGATAGCGAGATCAGACAGTGCAACACGTGATTTACCACTGCCAACGACATGATAGAAGTACACTACTCCCTTTACTCCAGACTGAGAGGGTGCGGGTTGCACTGGAATGCGAAATCCAGGCTCCGGCGATCGCGCGGTGGTTGATACAACAAGACGTCTTACAGCAATTCAAGGCTGCCAACGCATTAGAACGTGAAGAGATCGCGGAGTACCAACAGATCGATGAATTGTCAGAGTGGTGATATAGGGCTACTTGTCTGCCTCGACCTTGTCCCTCTTCCCTACTTCTTTCGATCTCCCCGGACAGGGGCAAGAATGGCAGCAAAGGCGATCAAATGGAGAGGATACAACTACAGTACCTGTCCTGAACAGGCACCGTAGGTAAGGCACACGAAAGGTTTTCTCATTGAATTTTTCCTATAGGAAAGAGTCTGCATGGCTACAGAGGCAGAAAACAGACGGTGAATAGAGTGAATGATAATAATGGTATCGATCGGTAGCTGCTAGGATGATCTCTTGTACATAGAATATCGAATCATGCTCACTGAATAGTCGACGCTTCGCTTGCAAGGCTTACTACTAAAGTCATAACCGACTCGCTGCTGTTGTCCATTTGGCCAAGTCGCACGTAAAATGTCGGATTGACACGTCAATTCACAAGGTACGCAGTGAATTGTGTCTCATATGATGTATTGTAATGTGTTTACTCTCAGGTTGTGTATGAAATCGCTCTGCGTAGCTCACTCAATACATCAATCTTCTTCTTCCTTCATTTCTGTCCATTCTCATATCTGACATAAAAGCTCCCGTTCGGATTCCACTTTTCTTCCGGTGGAAGCAGACACCAGGCACAAACAACACATTACGGTACATAGCATAGCCATCACTGGGTCATAGAACTTCACCGCCACTCTAAAATTAGGCCGGGGGGTTTTTTTTTTTGAAATCTGTGGTAATGTATTTGCGAGGATCAACTGTGGCATTAAAATATCACTTATAAGTCTAGAGATCGGCGCGATCAAGTACAGGAACTGGCAGCCTTGACTGTACCACTGCATTCATTCCAATCGTTCCTCCAGCCCACGGAGATAAGATTCACGTCTTGTAAATTTCTCGAAACATTTGATTCTGTTCGTATTCAAATCGCCGCCTCGTTTCCTTCAGACGCGAAACGAGTTTACATTTGCCTTCAAAAACTCATAAGTATCTGACCTGAAATTGTCGTCAAGCTGCCCATTACTGTTCGCCTTGAACTCGACCAATTTTTTGCTTTTACTCCACTGCGGCCAAGTTGGCAGCGAAATTCCCACATTCGGATCCAGGTTGTAAATGAAGTTATAATAGTAGCTTCTGATAGACTTTGCTGCATTGTTCGGCAAGATGCCATAAAACACCTGCAACAAATCTGAGCCGTGAAATGTTCCGAGAATGGGCGTGCCATAATCGTAAGTTGCGAGGTATGACCATGAAGGCACGCTGGGGTTGATCTGCGCGGCTACCTCGAGAAACACGCGTCGTGTGAGTGTAAAGGTCAAATCCCCTAGAATGGCTGAGACTCGCTTGAATTGCGGATACCAGTTATTCAAGAGACCAGTACGGAATGGGCTGCCGTCTTCAGTGATGGTTTGGTACGTGCCAATAAGCTGGTCAATCTGTGTTGGCTGGGCATTATTGAAAAAGATAGTAGAAAAGTACGAAGACAATTCGCGGGTGGTGGTTATGTTTGGGGTGAAAAGACCAAACAGGGTGCCCTCATCTTCTTGATCACCGACGATGAAGGGTACCTTGGCATACTTGCCAGATGCGACGAGGAGCTCAGGAGATTGTGTGATAGCTGTCCCGTCTGGACGAGGAAGGTAGGATAGATTGACAGTGAAGTAACTAAGGATCCCTGGCACGGAGTTGGCAGCTTGGAGATACTTATTATAAGGGACCTGACGAAGACAGCCTAGAGTATCGGATGATCCAGAACAGCCTGCTGCTTTTACTACCTGTGCACATGTCAGTTAGTAACAAACAATTGATTGTGACCAAGGAGCCTACTGTGTCATAAATGAGTTGACCTTTTGGGCAGTCCACAGGATCAGCAGGTACAATTGAGCCACTGTTCATGATTCCTGCCCTAAATAACGGCTTGCCCTTGTAGGTGTGATCTCCGTTGTACAACAACATCTGATCCATGACTGAGATTGCTCCGGCACTCTCGCCCCAGATGGTCACTTTAGCTGGGTCGCCACCAAAGGCTGCGATATTGTCGGCCACCCATTGTAAGCCTAGTCGCTGGTCAAGTAGTCCTAAGTTTGAGGAGCCGTCTGCAAGAATCTCCTTGCCGGGAAGGAAGCCGAAGCCTCCAACGCGGTAGTTGACAGCAACAAAGATGACTGGCTTGCCTTGCGCAACAGAGTCTGCTACAATCGACGTTCCATCATACATTGCAGTTCTTATCACTGGTAAGTACATATTTTAGGAAGGTTTCTTGATCAGGAGTACTTACCCGCCCAATTCAAAGCCACCGCCAAAGATCCAGAACAGAACTGGGAGCCTTGCGTCGGCCTTCGTCCCTGCTGGCCGTTGCACATTGATGGTTAAGCAATCCTCCCCAGCATTGGAAATGGCCTGAAAGAGTGGTGTATTCAGGATTGTACCGATCACATTAGTCGGGAAGGCCGCTGGATCAACAGAAAAGAAAAATTGAGGACAAGCTCTGGCAGAACCGCTTCCATCAATTGTACCAAGGCTCGAGGTTAATGGCTGAGGTGGCTTGAGACGAAGCTGTCCAACCGGAGGCTGGGCATAGGGAATTGCATTGAAGGACTCAACATTGGAGGCGCTCTTGCCGAGCACTGTAGCTTGTGGGAAAGGTGCAACGACTGTAGGCCCAGCGCGTTTTTCAATATATGCTGGAGCCGCGAAAGCTAGGGGCAGAAGGAGGACAAGAGTGACTGATATCTGCATGGTGGACAAACGTATCCCAATCATTCTACTCCTCAACAACCGATGGAGAGATGGTTGCACTGATGAACTAAGATTCAATTACAACACCTCCTACAGCCTTAAGTACAGATGCCATGATCTTTTCACAAGCCAAATATCTCTGAGCCCCCCACAGAATTACTCGGCTCAGAGATAGATGTCTGGTACATTCAGGTGACTGCTTCCTCACAAGCAAACCCCTACATGCTCCGTGTGTGCAGAATAAGCCCAGCCAGGGCAACTCGCTCTCGGTCGAAGATCGAAGATCAACACCAGTTTCGGTTCATGAGAATCGAATTCTTGCATGAAAATCTGCTTTCAAGGCTGCTAACACTAATATCAATCTGTAAGGATACGAGCTGCAATCTAGGGGCACCAGGGGTAGCAGCCAAAGGGTGAATGACGGATGGCGGTCCCTTAGCGCCTAGGTATTAAATGTGTAGGTCATGAGGAACTCTGACTGTTAGCCCATCGGCGAGATTGACAGACCAGTCACTTCAACCTGTACCCACATTGGTGTCTAACTGGAGCCCAGAACTGTGCTGCTTACGATTTATATGTCCAACCGGAGATACAAGTACATTTTTATAAACTTTCTTATCCAATTTTGAAGTCATCAGAGCACGACTGCGATCGCTTTACACATGCAAACCCCAGAGTACGATGACGGCATTGTGTGCAGACCAATGCAAAAGTACCGAGCTGGATTTACAGGATTCGGTTCCTTCAACCTATCGCCTGGTCGTGGATCCGTCCGTATGGTCTGAATAGTCGGAGGTACTTCAAAACGGGTACACTGGCAGCCCTAACCGCCGGCGATATTGCCGCTCGGGGCTCTGCGGTACTTTGTGGAGAAGTAGAATGCGGGGTATCGATAACACAAGTCAGCCTTTTCAAATCCACCACACCCACTAACAAGAGCCATAAAATCCAGCAAATGGTAGAGTTGAAATTGAACCTCGGGAGTGTATGGTTATCCGAGTTCCAAACCTAAAGCTCATCATGTGAAGGCGATTGTGAATGGGATGAATGTCAAATTGTAGCTTTCGATAAATCTCGTGGCATAGACAGGGATGAAAGAGTGTTTCTAAGATATAAGCAACAGCAACATCCATAGTTCGCGTGTTGTTCAGGGAGTTCCAGCTCACTGGGCACCATTGAAAGGCAGAAGCATAAATGTGCTCATGTTCAGTGAGAGGAGAGCCGCCGAGAGAAGAAAGGCGCTGCCGGGTACGATTGATGAAGACGATAACGTTCCTGAGACAGTCATGTGTGGGATTGTCAGCGCAAGGTATTATTGTTGCGTGCTGAGATTGGTCTGTGATGCCTGCTCACCTAACGGCGCTAAGTCAGCAGTATTTATGGAAGTAGAACTCGACTTGTGTCCTCGCTTTCGTCTTCCAATCTTCCATCAAAACAATACCAGTCTCCATTGAATATGAAGGCAGTTATTATTATAATTAAACTTAGATCATACTGCAAAAGACAAGGGCAATCGTTAAGTAGCGGTAACACAGGAGCCTCCTGCTGGATGTCCTCCCAGCAAGCCCTGTTTTCCAACTAGCTGTGTGGGGCTGAACCGATGACCAAAGGAGAGATGTATACGTACAAACACCAGATTGGGGTTTAATTTACAATAAGGTCAATCTTCATGACTAATGAGGTCCATCAAGATAAGGCGGTTATCGACGGAGCCGGTTGTCCTCCCGAGTTCGGCGAGTGCAAATGGCAATATCTAGACCTGAGTGTTTTCCCAGATACACAGCATTCCATCTCCATCAGATTATTTTAAGCCACAGGCTAAAGATAAAGTCTTACAATATGAAGCAAATTCTGCATATAGCCGTATTCAACACCGATATTCCTGTCCCGAACGTACGTACGGAGCGCGCCTCAAGTTATGGACAGATATTCCATGAGCTCCTCACAGCAGCTGGGAAGCGCATCTTACCCAGCATAATAATCCAATCTACAAAGTTTGATTCAAGGAAAGGCGAATACCCTGAATCTGTCGCCAATTTCGATTTGATTCTTATCACCGGCTCTATAAATTCAGCATACGACGACATCCTATGGGTGCACAGGCTGGAACAGTACATTGTCAACATATATCGAGACCATCCGCGCGTGAAATGGTTTGGGAGTTGTTTCGGGCACCAGCTGATCTGCCAGGCCCTTCTCAAACAGTACGGTGTACGTGTCGAAGCCGATGAGCGGGGATGGGAACTCGGTGTTCAGAACATAGTTGTAAACTCTAGATTTCGATCAGACTTTGCTAAATGTCCTCTAAGATATGGATACAAAACAAAGAGCAAGGAAATCCCAGAGAGTATAAGACTGCAATTCGTGCATGGCGATCTTGTGGTAGTACCCCAAGTGCAGAAGCTGCCGGGTTCCTGGTCAATTATTGGCAGTACCCCATGGTGTGCTAATCAGGTTGGTGATTAATGATTAAGTGTAGTACATGGGATGCTAACTGCTGAATAGGGTATGTATGAGAGCGGAAGGGTCCTTACTTTCCAAGGACACTTCGAGTTTGATAGGTTCATCAACAGCGAGACAATTAAGAACTGCTTCACAAAGCAGACACCAGAGTGGCTGAAGAATTCACTCAAGGCAGTAGATGCGGATGATGACGCAGAAGAGGCTGCGGAGATTATACTGCACTTCATCATGCAGAGAACGCCGGCTGAACGGAGCAAGGCGGAGGTCTCTGCGGGCGGGCTGGTGACGCCGCCCGAAGAGGGATTGTGAAGTTCTTGGCCTTAAATTATCCATATAAGATAACACATAAATATAGATACCCGAGTTCAGTTATTGAAACTGTCGGTATGTAGTCCCTGACTGCAACGACCACAAGGATCACTGACCTGAGACGTACTTGATGAGACCCCGTACTCCGCAATCCACCCCTGTTTGTGATTGAGGAAATCCAAACACCGCAACACACACCAGTACGCCTTGCTAAGCCCAGATATATACCAGCCTTCGAGAAGTTGTTCTTTGTTTATTATCAATGGTCGATTACCACAGAGTTTGCGTGTGGCTTTTGTTGCTCAGGCGACTCTGACAACTCAAGCTTCTTGCCACCATCAACTTCATTCTGAGGGAGTTCGTTGTACGGCAGAGACTGCGTGTCTGGGAGTCTTGGGTTGCGAATACAAAAGGCAAATACAATCAGCCCAAGACAGGCGCTGGCACCAATGATACAAACCACACGCTGAAAATACTTGTATGCTTCAATAACTGCACCTCGATCAACCGTGCCAGGTGGAGACTGCTGGAGATGGTCAAGTGGTTTATCGTACCACGATTCAGCCGCCTCTTTGCTAAGACGGATTTTGAGCTGAACAGAAAGTACCTGGGACATGATGACGCCGGAAATCGCGTTGCCAAGTGCGTTGCCAACGTTGTACATGGCCAAGTAAAGACCAGTAACAACAGCGACGTGCTCATGGCTGGTAGCAGCCTGGATGCTGGCTTGAGCAGCGTAAGGAAAGAAGCCACCGGCAATCCCAAGGAGGATTTGAGCTCCAATAATGCCACTTTCTGTACCAACACCGCCACGATAGTGGATCATGAGACTGAAGGCTGCCAGAAAAAGGCAGGTACCGAACAAAATGAAGGGCTTTAGTCGTCTGACACGGTACACGACCATGCCCACGAAAATGCCTGTCAATGTGGAGCAGAAACTGTAGAGCGCAGCGATGCGATTTGCTGACTTCTCACTCTGATTGAAGGCCACTCGCAGTACTGAGAACAGGAAATCGCCCTGGCAGCCCCACGCTGGAAAAATTTAGTTCATTGGAAAGTAAAGATAGGTGTCCAGTACTTACAAAACATTAAAAAGAACGCGATCGCAAGTGCGCCCCACACAGCACGATCTTTCAGCAGCTAAAGAATAGTCAGCAACTTGCACTGGTGTACCAGGAACCAGCTTACATAGAAGGGGACCATAGGGTGTGGCGCAACGGTCTCCCACTTTACCCAGATGGGGACACATAATACCCCAATAATAAGGGGTGCGAGGATCTTAGAGGAACTCCAGGTAGCATGAGGCCCATTAGCAATAGTAAGGGGCACGAGTATGAACCCGAAAACGCAGATGGCAAGGACAATGCCAACCACGTCAAGTTGCCAAAAGAGGGCTTTGGCTAGCTCCCAGCCACCGTGCTCCTGGAACGGAGTCTTACAGTGCTGAAGGTCTCCAGCCTTTTTTGCTTTATAACTAACCCACCATAGCGAGACCAGAAGTGGCATGGCGCAGACAGGAAAGCCTATGCACCAGATCCAAAAACCATAACGCCAAACAGTGGCGCCTCTGACAGCTTCCAGAACCTCGCCACCGATCCATGTGTTGACGATAAATGGAGCTGCTGGAATGTAAGAAAAGAACAGGCGGGACCGAAGGGAAGTTGTATCGGCGACGATGACCTCAACAATCAAGACTGCAGTCGTATATCCGATTTGGTAGAAACAACTACCGATGGCGAAGGTAGCAGGACTGTTGGCTGATGCTTCGACAGCCGTGCCTGGAATGTATTAGTGAACTGCAACCTAGGATGTATCGTCACACTTACCAAGAACGTAAAAGAAGATAGAGACCAGAAGCACTTCGATGCGACCAAAGACATCTGCAATCTTAGCGGCCGTAGGCTATTATTTCCAATCAGCTTCTCTTTCAGAAAAAACGGCTTGATGGTACTTACCTGAGCCGCAGCACCAATGACAGCGCGTACTACAGTCACCGTAGCAAGGAGAGAGTGCGCGTTAAGGGCATTTACCGCAATGGGTTGATAGGCCACACGTAGAGTGCTGTCCAAGCCATACGCCCAGGCGATGACAAGGACACCGAAAAAGATACAAGCTCGGTTCGCAGATGTGAGATGCTCCACGGTCGCCTCGATCCTTGCAACACCTGGGGAGACTGTGTCGACGGAAGCTCGTCCACATTGCTCGCTATCACCGTAGCGCGGCGACGACGGCAGTTTCTCGTCTACCTCGGGCATAGTAGCGACTGTCTCTCTAGGGCTGCGTGGTGGTTGAGAAGATACAAGTCTTGGAAAGATCGAAGATGGTAAGGCAGAGAGAACTGAGGGGAAAGAAGATGTGGAAGTCAAGAAGGAAGTGACGAATTGCCAAGTCGTGGAAGCTTTGTACATTCACCTCACAGTGAAAACCGATGTGTTTCCGTTTGCACCACAAACTAATCACGTTCAAAGACTTTACATTGATGACTACTGTTATAACGCTGATGAAGACAGGGAAGTTTGTACAACTGCTGCTTACAAAATATCTTTTGGGAGTTCAAACATTGCTGGTTGGACGTGTTCCACATGAAGATCTAAAGCATTTCGATTCCACCACATCTAACATTCGATCTTTCTATTTCGGATCACCACCCACCCTCTTTAGCAAGTACGTCCCAGCCCACAAGTCGCCACACCTCCTTTTTGTACCAATTTTCTACGTCCTTGTCGTCCACGCGCGCGACATTCTGCAATGAGCCTAGGCGCATGGATGGCATCGGCTTCGTAAGTACATCAAGAAACTCATCTTCAACCTTGTCACCATACATGCAGGCGATGAGTGTCCGTTGAAGGCGATCTTTGGCGACTGGGCTCAGGCGAGCTTTGGATGCAATGGGCAGGTTCTTAAGGCTTAACGTGCGACCCAGCTTCTTCTGATTACGACTAACATTGGACGTCTGAGGATTCATGTGGTTCGGCGCAAGACCCATGGCGCGTTCAAGTACAAGAATGAGAGCCTTGACCTCGAGGTGCGTCCCAAGCGCTTCAACCCCACGTCTTTGAACTTCTTCCTGGGATCTCGGTTCAGATAATGGTTCAATATCACCATCCACTGTGCTGCTGCGGTGTCTACCGAATGTACAATAGAAGAGCCGCCGTCCTACTCGTTCAAGCAAGAGATATACGAACCCATCGAAGATTTGTTGGTGCAGAGGGTTGACCTTGTCAAGAAAGCCAAGGAACCCAATTAGCAAATGAGCCAGAGCGCGAGCCGGAACAGATTCTTTGACCGCCTTTGCGGATACTGTTTCTCTCCCTTTCTTTGGCTCGACCGTGTCTGGGGGGGCCTGTTGGGCAGTCTGCCGCGCGACAGACTCAATTGCAATAAGCACTGTTTTAAACATATCAGCCAGCTCACACACGACAAGACTCGAACGTTGCTGGTCGTTGCTTTCATCAACCATCTTGCTGAGACCAACGAGCACTGACATGAAGCCACGCGCGCAGATTGTCATAGCAAGTGCAAAATTGGATCTGTCCTGGTCCAGAGATGCAGGCCCGGATGTTTTTCGGCTTTGTCGAGAAAGGTGTCCATGTCTGTGAGCGACCAGACGTATCACCTTGCCCAATGCATTGGATGTCCGGACCAGTGTAAAGCATAGCGTATCGACGTCTAAATTTGTTGTTCGGCAAAGCTTGTGCGTCGTGAACAAAGACTCAGTAAGATTGGCACCCTCTGTCGCTACCCGTCAGTTCACAAATAGACCCTAATTGCAGAGGCAGCTTACCCTGTCCCAAACTGTCCAGAAAGTCGAAATCATTGTCAATACCTTCTTGAGTCTCAGCGACTGAGTGTTCGACTTGTTGCATTCCTTTTGACCGCTTTATGTTCCGCGCTGGCGAAGCTGCCCGTGCCTTCCGCTTCGAAGTATTCATCGTATTAACGGGACTGCTATCCCCCGTGCAGCTTGTGCGATTTGTCAATAAATGATTTGAACGTTCGAGCTTAGTGTTCTCTTTTCGTAAAGCTTCGCACTCCTTCTGCAATGTTCGGCACCGCTCTTTCCAATACCCAACGAGATCCAGGTAGTGGCTATGCTCCTGATTATCAAATCGAGGCGAATCAGACCGCACTTGTCTTCGTAGCTGCAAAATATATTCTGTCAGGTCAGTGGTTGCGATATCAACATAAACGGCAATTCTCACCTCTCGCAGAGGTGCCAGACGGTTTGGCTCTGATGAGAGCAATAGCTAAAGCAACATGCGCGCCAGATGGCGAAAGCGGATCCGGTATAAACTGTGCTTTTGGTGGCATCTGTACAGGTTAACTGGTACAGACAGAAACTCAGAATTTGGGAATTGAGATGTGCGAGTGAGCAGAAATAATGCGTGTATCGTGACGATTGGTGTATCAAACAAGCACGATGCAAAGGCAGTCAGCCATCAACAATGTGTGCAACAGAGCGCGAGGGAAGAGAAAAGCACAAGAATGCGAATGGGCGAAAAGTTGAAGACAATGTGGATCAAGTAATGAAGGGAAGGTGGGGGATGTGTGGAGGGCTGAGAGAAACGGAAGGCACGTTCAAAACCAACACCCTAAACACAACACAACAACAGTGCTTCTGTCGACCAACCAATTATTTCTGCAAACTGCAGTATAGTACACTCATCAGACACTTACAGTGATACTCTTACGCTAAGTCAGCATCCAGTATAATAGTACATTCACCCTATCTCATGCGCTCTGTCCGCCTCTTGTATGGAAGTGGCTCAACTCTCTTCCTCTTGAACTCAATGTTGACCTGATCCTTCAAGCCGGCACGCTCCATAACCCCTCCCATGCTTTCATCCCATTTCGTCCTGAATAATGTGGTAGTGAGAGGCCTCAACTTCTGCGACATGACAAAGCTGCGGAGGTTGAAACCATCACGACTGATGGTATTGAGCTTCGAGATGTCCATTTCCTTTGCCTGATACTGTTCAAGCACAAAAATGGCTAAGCGATGGTAAGGTGCGCCCTTATGGGCCCATGGTGAGACCCACGGAAGTGCGATCTTTTGAGCATCAGGGGCGGCCTTCTTGTCATCCTCAGCGATACGTTGAAGAGGGATTGAAGTTTCGCAGGGCGAGATACGAATGTTCGAAGCGATAAAATGGCAACGAGTTGAGAAGCTATCCTCCTCTGGAACAGGAACATCAGCATCCACAACTGCTACGGTCACCAACTTCTCTCCAGGTGTAAAAATCTGCACATGTAACGTGGGCATCTTCTCGCTGATATTCGATTCGACAAAATCTCCAGGAGCGACAGTCTTTCGCCCAAAAGACAGGTCAATGTCTGCGACAATGTCTAACGATCCGAGCAGGTCAGGGACAATGGACAATTGAGTAACGCGCTGCTCGAGCACTTTTCGCTTGAAATCGCGCCATTTCTTCTCAGCAAGATAGCGGTAAATTGGTTTGTTCATGTCACCTGTAAATCTATCAGTCCCGTTGTTTCGAGCCTACCCGGAGCGACGCACCTTGTCCATCTTCAAACTTCCTCTTCACAATAGGGTCATTAATGTCGGCCGCAATAATCAAATTGTTCAGGTAAATCTTCATTCTCGCTATTCGGTCCCTCTTTGATTGCTCACTAGCATTGGACGCTGCAGCATTTTGGATACGTTGTTGTTGTGTCTTGATCTCATCCAACTTCTCCTGCCTGTCCTCCTGCAAAAATTTCCTGGCTTCTTGGAAGCATTGGTATGGTAGCTGCTCGAAGGGAATTTCTTCGGTTTTGCGGACGGCGGAAAGACGTAGAGCAGCACGGCGACGACGAGAACCGACAGGCTGAACACCTTCCCTCCGTAGCAAACGGCGCTCCTGCTTCTTATTTTCTACCGTTTGAGGGTCCAGCGCTCCCCACTTTTGCATATACTCGGGCACCTCCACAGTGGTCGCTGTGGAAGCGGCAGTTGAAGATTGGGTTTGTACTTCTTTACGGGCGGTGGCCGAAGATGAAATCAGGCGTTGCGGTATTCCATTAGTGGTGGGGAGTTGTCGCACGCATCGTAGACACGTGTTGAATTGCCGCATTGATGGCGTAAGGGACGCCATTGAGGTTGTTGAAGGATGAATGATAGGGCGTGCAGAGAGTAGTGGTGGTGTCTTTCCTCCGAAGAAATGTCCAAAAACGTCTGTGCACCCAACTTCGTGAACTCTGCACTCCGCAAGCACCTCCGCGACAAACTATCCAGTATCACACAGCCCGCCATGGCGACCACAAGGATATCGGCGCCGCTGCGGGGCGCCTCACATCAACTGACCTGGTTGTCGATACGGCAGAACGCCTTTCCCACTCACTGCACTGTTCGCTGAGCCTACTCAACCCCCCCGGTATAGTCATTCTAACAGCTGTACAGAAGTCAATTACATCTTCCTTTGCTCGCCCGATCACCACCTCGTCATCCTCAAGAGCCGTAATTTCATCGCTCAATACCTCTGCTTCTGCCGGAACTTTTGTGCCCATCAAGCCGTTCGAAGAGCAGACAGTGCTTGCAACTATCCACCAGTTTCCTTCCCTCGAGCCTCTTCGATTTGATACATACCCTGCAAACCATCTATATCTTCCTACAAGAAAGGATATTCTTCACCGTGCCGTCATCTATGAGGGCGATATGACACGATTGGGCACTGCTTCGACCAAGAATAGATACGAAGTACGGGGCTCGGCAAGGAAGATGCGTCCACAGAAGGGTTCTGGTCGTGCTCGAATTGGAGATGTCAAATCTCCTATCATCAGATCTGGAGGCGTTTCTCATGGACCAAAGCCTCGTGACTTCTCCACTGAGCTGCAGAAGAAAGTGTATGATCTGGCATGGAGGACAGCACTCTCATACCGTTACCGTAAGGGCGAACTTATTATTGTGGACAATGCCATGGAAATCGAGAGCCCTTCGACAAGACTGCTGGAGCACATCTTGAAGTATCAAGCAAAGCAACAGGGCGGAAAGGGCAAGAGTCTTCTGGTCACATTAGAAGAGCGCCCTATGCTCGAGATGGCGCTGGAAGAACTAGAGTCTGGCGACCGAACCCTTCTTTGGGATGAGGTTGATGTGAAAAATCTCCTTGAGGGCTCGCGTGTTCTCATCGAGCGCGCCGCATTGCAAAATATCCTTCTTTCGCATCAGGAGGATCTGACACACAAGGCCATCCAGCCATGGCACAAGGGTCTTGTCCGCTCATCAACAGCAGAGGAGCTTGAGGCTACCATTGGATGGGCTGAGTTCCGCGGTCTAATGCTCACCGAGCCTAAGGAGATGGATGCTGCCCGTGCAGTCGCCTACGAGAGCGTCGCATCTTCACGATATGCCCATGCAGAATCGCTGCCCGCAAGCCCCAAGCGGACCGAACTCATGATCTCAGCCTATAACCTCCTCGCAGAAGCCAAACAGTACCAGTTCGCTCAAACAACTGGTATGCCGTTCGCTGACTACGCACGCATCCAGAACAAACGCAGTGCGACCTCTCATTTCCCACGAATCCAGGCCCTAGACTACCAAATTGCCACAAAGACACAGCTTGGCGGCACTGCTGAGGAAACGTCGCGCGTAACGGCCGAGACACACTACGTCGAGGTTCGAGAGCTCGAGGTCGAGAAACAAGAGATTATATATGAAGCAGCGCTTTTGGCCGCTCAAGTACAAGAGCACGTTGCTGAGGCGCATAACTTGGCTGGCAATGCAGCAGCCGCAGAAGTAGCTCTGGCTAGGGCGAGTATTCAGCGCACGAATGTTGACAGCCATGAACTTGAGCTTCTGTCCGCAAAAGTGGAGCTTGCGAAGCAGAAGAAATCGCTAGCACACGTGAAGGGTAACTGGAAGAGCCAACAAGAGGCCCAAGATCAAATCAGAATTGCTAACGAAGCTCTTGAGACCGCTATCATTGAGCAGGAGGCGCTGAGCGCGGTTGATGAGACTGAGGAGGTGAATGAGGCACAGCTTGAACCCGAGCAGTCCATTCAGTCGAAGAACTAGCGCAAAGGATCTAAACCTTGAGAAGTTGTATTATTGTACATTCTACACTGTATATGTAAACAGTCTACGTAGCGAAGCGTATGATACTAAGCTATGGGCATTTCGTTTCACCTTCATTTCAGCTTTGCCTGGCGTATGGCCCTATTTAGCCGGACCAAAAGCTCAAGGAGCGGCTCTGTGCCGGACTGCGAATACCCAATTCGTATTTCATTTGTCAACTGCAAATGCTCTCATGTTGCCAGATACAATGTCTTGTTGATTATGCTCCAGGTACGAGGCCATAACTTTAATTCCCTCTGTTGCAGAGTGTGCGAATATCCTGTTCTGCTCCTTCACTCCCTATTTTTCTTCTCATCATTCTTCTTTCCCTCAAACACGATCGTCAGGACTGCTCCCACAGCTCCCTCGCGCTTCGTTTCTTTCGCCCCCTTGCACTCTCCCACTGCATCTATTACAGCTTTTAACACTTTGTTCGCTTCCTCAGTTGTGGCCTTCTTTCCCCTTTTTTTCGGTCCTAGTAGTACCTCTACTTTCCGACCCTCCAGCAGAAACTCCTGCAGCTTTTTGAGCCGATGTTTGAGATCTCCGCCACCAATCGCCCAGTTTAGTTCGAGATTCTTTTGTGGTGTCGCTACCACTCCCCTGGACTGCTTCCGTGCCGCATCAACTTTACGCTCATGTTGCGCGCGCAGGTCGATCTTCGAGATCACACGACACACAGGTGGATGTTCTGGGTCCTGCACCCCGAACTCATCCACTTTCCCCGGCGTAACTTGCACAAGGTGGTGTGTGATTTTGTTAAACGAGTTTAGGGCGTCGATTATGGCTACGTTTTCAAAAAACTTGCCATCAGCATCAACAAAGTTCACGCGTGGTGCTTCAATAGCATTGTCGATAACGAAGTAGTCGGATAGTGCATGACGACGCGTGTCTTTCTTTGCGAAGGTCTTTGTGCGGACTCGAGTTTGATTCAGAGGGTTGATAATTGCGGAGGGCGGCCCATAGGTGGGCGCGAAGGCTGGCGCAAATTGGAGTGGAATCCCGTTGGCTGTGGCACGTAGGTTTGGGGCAATGAAAACGCGGTAGAGGGCTCTAGATGTACTAGAGATATGGTGGGTTGGTGGCATATCGGATAGTATCTGGTCAATGGCGGTGTGATTGGAGAGTGATTGGGGTGAGAGGGACAATGATAAGATAGCGAGATATATGCTGATGAAGTGTACTGTTCTGGCGACAGAAGCTTCGAGTGGCACGTTCGACATCAACTGAAGCTTTTCGAGCACAAGCACAGACACCAGCGAATCGGCGTACACCATCTCCGTTAAACCCCCGCTGACATGCTCCCCTCATAACACCTGCAGCCTTAACATTGTTGAAACTCACATCACTATGAGACTAGAGAAGCAACTCCACTTATCTAGAGAGACCTCTTTGCTACATTCACCACCATGAGTAATCCACTTGCTGAGTACTTGTCCGCACTGGACGCTCGTGATGCACGGGAGCGGGCGCATGAAGCATACATTAATGCTTGTATGCAGGCCTGTCTACACCATGAGATACCCCAAAGCTAAAAAATTGCAGACACCAAACTTGCCGAACGCATTACAGCACAAACACACCGGCATGTACCAGATGCAGAAGACGAACATAAGACTTCGATCAGCTACCCTGTTAAAACGAAGCGGACGGACACGGCAAAGGGTAAGAATTCGCTTGTGCCTCAAGACAAGTCATTGTCTGCAGAACTCGCTCAGCTGCGCTTGGAACTAGCGGCCACACAAAAGACTCGCAGCTCTCTTGAAGCTGAGCTTAGCTCTCTCAACGCCTCACTCTCAGCGCTTCAAGCATCCGACATACAGCACAAGCAGCGCATTGCCCAGCTTGAGAAGCACAGAGCTCATCTGGAAAGGCGGGGTAAAGATAGACAAGAGGAACTGAAAGGCAAGGGCCGCTTTGTAGAAGAAGTGCAGGATGAGATGGTTGCTTTGAATCTCCAGCTCAACATGGCAGAGCAGGAGAAGGAAAGGCTGAAAAAAGAGAACGAAGAGCTGACGAGGAGGTGGGTAAGCAAGATGGAAGAGGAAGCTAGCAGGATGAATGCGAAGATGGGCTGGGAGGAGCAGGGCGGGCGAAGGAAAGGATCAAAGAGTTAATGTCCATACTTGCAATGTGAGTCTGACGCAACGAGCAATTGTACTATCATGACATAATGACGAACGTCCACTTTCATGTCACGACTTGCCCTGTGTCGATCCCGGTTCAATGCAGCCTGCAACTCGCTAGCGCCACCTGAGCTCAAGCTCCCCACCTCTACCAACGGACCTCCGCTTTGACATCAACTCATTAACAACTGCCCCAACGTGCAACTCTTGTACAGTGCTCAGCCATGGGGACAGCACTGAAGACTTGGGGTATATCCCCCATCTCACATCGCTCTCTGAGCAAGCTTCTATTCTTTGCAACGTCCTATTGTACATGTTTCAACTGCTAACAAATACGCAGAGCTCGAGAACTCGGTGCAACTCGTAGATCCAACTAAAGATGCCCTCTACTCCTACTCGATTTCTGCTCAGAAGGCTTTAGACAATTCACAGCCATGGCGCACAGATCCTCACTACTTTACCTCTGTTCGCATTTCCGCAGTGGCGTTGCTGAAAATGGTCATGCATGCCCGCTCCGGTGGCTCACTCGAAGTCATGGGCCTTATGATGGGCAAGATCGAAGCACGTACATTTGTTGTTACTGACGCCTTCCGTCTCCCTGTTGAAGGCACCGAGACACGCGTCAACGCACAAGACGAAGCAAATGAATATATGGTTGAGTTCCTCCAGCGGGCGCGAGATCAAGGACAGCTGGATAATGCAGTAGGTTGGTACCATAGTCATCCTGGCTACGGATGCTGGCTGTCTGGAATCGACGTCAACACTCAGAAGACACAACAGCAGTTCTCTGACCCCTTCTGCGCCATTGTCATCGACCCCGACCGCACCGTATCCGCGGGCAAAGTCGAAATTGGTGGGTTCCGTACGTTTCCTGATAGTTACGTACAGGATAAGGAGAAGGGAGCAACAATGAAGAATGGAAGCAGTGGTGTAGAAAGCGACGGTTTCCAGACTATTCCCCTTGGCAAGATCGAAGATTTTGGAGCACACGCAAACCACTACTATCCACTTGAGATTTCGCACTACAAGTCGACACTCGATACTAAGCTTCTCGAAGCGTTATGGAACAAGTACTGGGTGCAAACTCTATCCTCAAGCCCATTAATGACGAATCGCGAGTACGGGACGAAGCAGATTTCGGACTTAGCTAGGAAAATACAACAAGAATCCGGTAACAAGCGCTTCAAGGGTAGTCCTGCAGCTTTCCCAGGCGAGGGCCGTAAAGATCCCCTGCCAAAATTGGGAGCAGCAGGCAGCAAAATCGCTAGAGAGGAGGATATGGGATTGCTCGCGGCGAAAGTGAAGGATCAAGTTTTCAACCTCAGGCATGGACAATCAACAACCGAGACTCAGGAAGTGGAGATGAAGAGTTGAGCAAGGGTATAACTTCAACAATCTTGATGACTACCATGACACGATCTTTGAAAGCAACAGCATGGCTGGGCACATTGGCGCAAACGAAGAGTTGTAAGGGCACTAAGATGATCTGTTGCATAAGACACTGTGAAACCATGCAAGATCCAGCAAAGTATGCTTGTCCACACACGTGACCTGCTATAAGCCTTGGTGACGCAAGCGAGATCGGGTCGTCTGCAAACACTGCAATCCTGAGCGACGCTATTGTTGTCCCGGGTTCCGGCCATCTCGATGACGTTGATATCTTTACCTAACATTCTACACATGTACACATTGTACAACACTTCCCTCTGTGGACTGAAACTATCCATGTCGCACATCTTCCAAATAGATTTAATCGTCTACACCCAATCTTGCTAGAGTCTCCTTCCTTCCTAGTATTAACATGATATCATACAGTCGGATGCCCTTTTCTTGCCCGGTCAATGCCAGCCTCAGGTAGTGATATACATCCTTGCCACCAGCCTTTCCTTCAGGTCGCCCATCAATGACGTGCCTGACTTTTTCCATTAGATTCTCACGATCCCACTCTTCTTCTTTGATGTCTGCCAACATTTTCGAGCGCTCAACTACATCCCCTGGAGATTCAGCAGTGAGGGCCCTGGTTTTAGACGGCCGTAAGGGATCAAAGAAAAAAGAATTGCGATACAAAAACTCATTCGCATTCGTGAAGTTCTCCGCATCGACCTTGACGATTTTTTCGATATACGCTTCCGGACTAAGCCCTATAATGCTTCTGAAACCATCTGCTGTACATGGTGCATCTTTGCTCATCAAAAGGGCGACAACCTTATTGACAATGTCTTTTAAAGGTTGACCGCCACCGGCAGCGCGCAATGCAGCGTGTTTACGCTGTAAAAACTGCATTTTACCGAATGTCACTGTTGTATTTCCTTTGGTGAATTTCAGACTGAAGTTCTTGATCAGGTCTTGAAGCGTCATAACATCGCTCTTCTCTTTATGACTCCACCCCAACAGTGCTGCGAAGTTTGTTAGGGTCTCGGGGAAGATCTCCATGTCTTTAAATGCTGTTATGTCGGTATCGAAATTGCGCTTCGACAACTTGTTGCCATTCTCGTCAACAAGCAGACCGACATGTGCAAATTTCGGCGGTTCCCATCCGAAGGCAGAATACATGGCAATGTGCTTTGGTGTGCTGGGCATCCATTCACTGCCGCGGATAACATGTGTAATCTTCATGAGGTGGTCGTCTACTACGTTAGCAAGGTGGTATGTCGGTAGGCCATCACTCTTGAGCAGGACTGGGTCCTCATAGGAGGACTCTGTGACATGGCCGCGACGGCGCAATGGTTTGAAAGTGCCGTAGATGAGGTCTTTATACGTGGGGTACTGGTCAGGTACTTTGAGGCGGATGACATGTGGCTCGTGTCTATGAGCGCGCTCGTCACTTTCTGCTTTAGGAATCGATTCGCATGTGCGGTCATAGTCTGTCGCGAGGCCAAGCTTATGCTTATGCTCGGCCAGAGCATTCAGTCGCTCTGAGGTACAGAAACAACGGTAGGCGTGACCTGAGTCGAGCAGTTTTTGCGCATGCTCTCGATATATGGCACTTCTTTCCGATTGTTTGTAGGGCCCGTATGGGCCGCCTACTTCTGGCCCTTCATCCCATTGTAAGCCAGCCCATCTCAAATCTTGAAAGAGGCGCTGTTCAGCGTCTGCTACAGTTCGCTTTTGGTCGGTATCTTCTATTCGCAAGAGGAACTGACCGCCTGTGCTTTTAGCAAGAAGGTAGTTGAATAGCGCTGTTCGTAATGATCCTAGATGAAGGTATCCGGTCGGCGAGGGCGCGAATCTTGTACGTGCTGGAAACGATGGGAGCGAAGTATTGTTTTTGTTTTCTTTGATCGTCCCTGAAGAGATGTTTCGTCGTGATAAACGCGATATTCTGGTTAGACAAGACCTGCAGGTAAATATGGGTTGGGGCCGTAGGAGCTGTGATAATGGCATGATGGTTGTACTGGTAAAGATGGCTCTGAGGACTCGCTCAGCTTTCTGGGGCAGAATGAAGTGATTTATAACCAATCATTGCGTCTGGACTTCTAGATCTCACCGCCTTCGGCGATTGCTTGCCATCACCCGAAGTTTGCTTCATGGCGGTACAACTTTTCTGAACTGACGCTTCCGTATTCAATTCTATAAATCTGTAATAACCGGCTTCTCAGAGCTTTCCATATCAATCAGTGAGTCAATCACCCAGACTAAAAAATTACCATACTAAGAAACTCCAGTGAACGACGTGGAAGAGGTTGACCTCTACGGTATGTGCAGTGTAATTTTAATAGCAAAGGTGTTATTGCTCACTTTGTACAGAGGTTCTCGGAATCAGCAACAATGCTAGCAAAGTTGAAATCAAGAAGGCCTACCATAAGGTCCGTCAGGATTCCACGAATGTCTACCCCTCCATTCTAACCAGCGGAATTAGGCAGCACTAGCACACCACCCTGATAAGGTCGCTGTCGAGGAGCGTGAAGAGGCTGAGATCCGCTTCAAGACTGCTAAACAAGCTTATGAAATCCTTTCTGATGATGACAAGCGCCACCTTTACGATACACACGGCATGGCCGCCTTCGATCCTGCTCGAGGCGGTGGCGAGCAACCGGACATGGATGATATTTTAGCACAAATGTTCGGTGGAATGGGTGGCTTTGGGGGAATGCCGGGTATGGGAGGCTTTGGCGGCATGCCTGATGGCCCTGGCCGGCGAAACGTACCCAAAAAAGGACGTAGTGTAGAACAAGAGTACGAAGTCACACTCGAAGAGTTGTACAAGGGCAAAACAACAAAGTTCTCCAACACCAAGAATGTTGTTTGTAATCAATGCGAGGGTTCAGGCGGCAAGAAAGGGTCCAAGAGTCATTCTTGCGGAGTGTGCAATGGGCGTGGTAAGTTCTCTGGCAAAAAGTACTGATAAAGGATGATACTAATGCAGCCAATGTAGGTGCAAAGCAAGTCCTTCGCCAGGTTGGCCCGGGTCTTGTTACCCAAGAGACTGTTGCTTGCTCGAACTGTCAGGGATCTGGCCAGATTATTCCTGAGAAGCAGCGCTGCAAGAAATGCAAAGGCAAGAAGGTTGTTGAATCAAAGAATGTCCTTGAGCTGTACATTCCTCGTGGTGCACGACAAGGCGAGCGCATTGTCCTGCAAGGCGAAGCAGACCAGCTGCCCGATCAGGAGCCCGGCGACATCATCTTCACCTTGAACGAGGCCGAGCACGAGACATTCGAGCGCGCTGGCGCTGATTTGCGTGCAGTACTGAAAATATCGCTAGTTGAAGCTCTCACAGGTTTTAACAGGGTAGTCTTGACACATCTCGATGGCAGGGGCATCCAGCTCAATGTCCAGCAACCGAACGGCAAGGTCCTTCGACCAGGCCAGGTTCTCAAAGTTCCTGGCGAGGGTATGCCGATAAAACGTAGCGATGCAAAAGGTGATTTGTACCTTCAGGTCGATGTAGAGTTTCCTGAGGATGGTTGGCTCAAGGATGATGCCGCACTGCAAAAGGTCAAGGCGGCGCTTCCAGTGGTGAATGCACCAGAAGAGAAGCATGAAGATGTCGAGGAAGTGGACATCGAGTACGAAGCCGACATGGATGAATTTGGTGCCGGATCTGGCGATCCACGAGCAGGAGGTGCTGAGTGGGAGGACGATGACGAAGAAGAAGGCGGACCACAATGTGCAACACAGTAGATGCCTTCAGTGAAAGACGATATAAGTGGGGTACATGACTTGCATGGTTTGGCGTTGGTGGTGGCCGCCCTTTCTTTAGCGGACACGGATACGGTAAGATCTGGAAGTACAGATCAATCACGACAAAGTTCATACAGGCATTGCAACTGGATACCATGCAATATTGGGCCGCTATTCATGTGCTTGGTTGATAGAGTGTTGCCATAAACCAGGGCGCAGAGCAAGAGCTGTGCATTTTGTTTGTTCAGCCTTGCATTGTGTCAGGATTGCCATATCGAATAATGTGATCTTCACTAGTGTGAGGACATCTGACGACCCCAGACTAGAGCAAAGTTGACTGCATCATATTTGTACACTAACACTACAATCTCTGATCCGCTTCAGAGCTATTACATCTGAATGCAATGATCCAGACTACGATTAGTTGTTCTGTCAGCCAAAATACTCCCCTGAACAGTAGAAGCATAACATAAATGATATAAATACTCATAGAGCAGGCTCAAGCTGTGTGTGATGGCTTGCAATTTTGAAAATACGGAGTCCATAAGCTATGTCCAGCACCAAGGTATAAAGTGACACAAAGTATTTCTTTTTAACTGTTTCTACGCTTCCTGGCGGCCATTTGATAGGCCTTAGGACTCCTTGTACTCTACGTTCAAAATATTCTGCTCAACAGCCCTAACAAGTGCGATGGAGAGATAAGTTCAACCAGTTGAAAGCTTTGTGGTTAGAGGTAATTGTCTGAAGAAGCCACGCCCCGGTCTCGGATAAGATTGAATGCTCTGGATCTTTATAAAAATCTTTTTGAGAAGTTGTTCTGATGATGAAAAATGATAAAAAGTCTATCATGAGGTGGTTATGATGAAGTAGTTATCTCATTATTAGCAGTCAACACTCCATGACAGCCCAACAGCTTATGTTGTGTGCGATATAGTACCTGAATAACTTCGACTACAGTGCGACAAGGCTTGCTTATTTCAACATTCTATAGGATACTGTGAACCTGACTGCCGTTCATTTGCGCAATCAGTCTTTGGAGGCCATATGAGCTCATTCCCGCAGTTACCGATCGAGATCTGAGTAACAATCATTTATCTTCCTTATCGTTGAATAAGAGCCATAGGCGGTATCTCATCGAAAATATCTCTTATGCGCCTTGGACAGAGTCGCTATACGGCGAAGCAACCCCTACGCAGACAATAACTGTTATTGCTCAAGGTCAGGCATCCCCTATGGTGATGCAAATGACCGTTATATTATCACAATACTCGTATAGGTATCTGCTAGTATTCTTCATAATTTTTCTTTTTTGTAGCCATTCAGTCGCCATTCTGAGGGCTTCGAAATCGGACTCTGCACCTCCACGTGGTGAAGCCTGGGAACCTGACTCTTTCAGAGCTCAGAGTCAGCGCGGAGACGTCTCGTCGCTGGTGGAGATGATGAACACTGTCTGTGGTGAGACAGCACATGGTTTTCACCTCAACACCACCACATGCATCCTATCCAATCCAATCCAATCCAATCGCCATTCTGAGTTGGAGCTATGCAGATCTTTAGTCGTTTCTGCACATGCGAAGAACTCGGTTCTACGTTCTTATCCTTTGAACAGGCTACGTAATAGCCAACACATTTGCAGAAGTCATTCCTATAGTACATCTTGTCAATTGGAAAATCTAGCAAGCATTGCTGGCCGCAGTTGTTTCATCATTCTGGAAAGCCTGATGACTGTTGTGATAGATGCACTCAGCTTGGTCATCCTCCAAAACTTTCCGGCGACCGCTCCTTGACTCCAAAACATCAACGTGCTCCAGCACAGAAGTGCGTCTAACTCTATATCATCGAACTTTATAGCGAGAGGGGTGCATGAACCTGGCTTCACCATCTGTTGGGCGGTTGGGCATTTCCTAAACAATGTAGATTGTCCCTTACCAGGAGTTATGTCTGCCAATGATACCATGACTTTACTGCCAATCAATGATTGTTTGAAAAACGCAGCTTTAATTGTATAATTAGTACTATCCTCACAATCTGCTTCATCTATTCATTGGTTTTCTTGCCATTACGATGTACTGAGCATCCTTAAAGTACTTGACCGCACCCATCGCACAACTATCTTGCAGGCTCTTGAAGTCATTGCTCTATTACAATTGATTAAGAAATGTGTCAGATATGTGACAGGGAAAACATGAAGGAAGCAGAAGGTTGTTGTATTGCGTGAGCTATCGAGAGCGAATACATACACAACCGGGAAGCAGTCACGTGAAGATAGAACACGTGAGACCCAATACACGGTAAACCACGTGAATTGAGGTGCCAAGCTGACAAAATGTACCCACGCTTGATTTGGGCGGTGGTTTATTTTTGGTAACTATTACAGCCGATGGTTGATTAACGTAATTCGTCATGCTTCGCCTCCACAGGGAGCTGAGATAAAATGACAACAAGATTACTCCTGTCTACACAGATGTGTGATCTCAGAGACTTACCATAAGTTTCGCTATAATTCTTACCTGATCTGTAAGCGCGATGGAATGAACGCTTAAATTGTCAAGAAGAAGGCGAAAGATCATCAATATTTTCTTCCTGTTAACAAAGCTTTAACGCACGTGCTCCTCGATATATCAATCGTCAGTAAATGTGTAGGTGGTCTCTTGTTTTCTTCATGTCTACTGTCTATCGAGGATGGAATATGTACCGCGGGGTACCAGAGCTAGTCCCGAATGGTACTAGCCCATGTCCCCAGGGTTGTGATGCATCAGTATTTCGACACTTTCGTACTGTCGAAACAATCATGCAATATAGTACCTCTGAGATAATTATGGATAGAATAGGCTTAATACCTATAATAAAGACATTACCTCCGAAACATATTAACTTGTGCTTGACTAGGACCTCTGGCCTGTTCCCGGGATTCAACACTGGAACGTCTACGCCCCTCATTAAGATCGGCAATGCGCCTCTGATCCCCCAAAGCAACCATTCGTGTCATTTCATGCGCCGGAAGAAGTACGATTGAACCCCATTCCAGTGCAGCATCTGAAAAATTGATCATCTCTAATCGCTGGGCTGCAAACTGCCTGTCAGCATCAACAATAAGACAACCGCATTGCACGCACCATCGGTAATTTCACTATGACTTTGAGTTCTGCTGTGGCGATCCGGTGCTACTGGGTTCACCTGCATGAAGCGTATAGGGTATCGAGGCTGTCGTCTCATCCTTGAGACAATATTGGGATACGTTTCCAGATATTGTTGTTCCAGAGTGCCCGAAATCTTTGCCAAGTCATACTCGGAACGATAGGGTTCGAGAAAGTTGGAGAGCCAAGTAATATCAACTTCGCGCTCAGGATAATAATCGAGAGATTCGATAAGCCTTTTGGTCAGGCGCAAGGCAAAAAGGCCTATTATGAGAAAGTCGGGTCGAGGGAGTGAAGTTCGAGGGAGTGAAGCGGCAGGTGTTGAATAGACGTCTGGTGGAGGATAAGGTACTGCATGGCGGTGCTGCATTGTACAGTGTTGAGAGACCACTTTTGCAATTTGACCAGATATTTTGTTGAGAAAGCTATGTTCTCTCACAGAGTCAATTGAAGTGTTTTTACAGTCTTGTACTGCTAAGTAGGCGCAACCAGTCAGCACGTGGAGTACCTCCGTTCGTCGGTGACGACAGAGCAAACGCATTTCGCAGGAGTTGCTGGCCAGTGTAGAGCAACTACTCCCTGCTCATTACAGACTCATACTGGCAGAATAAATAAAGAAGATGATTGTAACATATATGGCACCAGTCACGCAGGAGACTGAAATTTCGCAGGTAAACTGTATTGTAGAATGTTTATCTATAGACCAAAACACTGCGGTACATGCAATGTGTGAAAAAGTTTGTTGAAGGAAAAACCTCGCAATTGAGAAAACTTACAAAGAAGAAAGGCCAATGTCGGTACAAACTCTCGGTTACTACTTAGATAGGTCCAGAAGGCAATGTGACCTTCAACATGTTGTACGGGTGCATCGCAGATTAGGAGGGAAGAAATTGATAAGGACGGGATGGGAAGTGCTCACGGTCACGACCGTGTATCGACTAGTATGGGTATCACGATCACAATCGTGTAACCAAAGGAATAGGCGATGCTCTGTCAGTGCTCCCAAGTGATACGGACTAGCGTCAACATCTAGTTGTGGTGCCCAGTATACCGATATGGCTTTATCAGCTCTTCAAAGTTTCGTGTCGGTTTTTTTGCTGATGTTGGTCCGGGCATTGTTTATATAGATGCAGAGATCACGTGCATCAACATCCCCTTCACGGTCTCGAAATACCCACAGTCAAAGTTGGGTACGATAAACACAGCACAGCAGGTAAGCTTTTCAAGATATTTAATTTATATCTTTGTGTTTATCTGATGTAATCTCTCATTTTACGATGTTAGAAACACAGAAAGAGAAGAATACACACCAGTACTGTAATTGTGAGTATATCTGGACAAGAAAGGGAGAGATCGACATGAGCTCTCCTCGATAGAAGATAAGTGGCATCTCTCACCGGAGACTACTGCAGGTCGTACTGTGATAACAAAACGACAGGTCACTTTGTGACCGCATTGGGCATAGAGCGGTTCGAAGCAAGGGATGAACACCATGCATAAGTAGACAGCCACAGCCAACATCAATGGAGCGAACCTCAAGAACTGATTATCCTACACCGGTATACTAGCTAGCACAACCAGACGTTGATGCTAGCCCGTACCACGTGGGAGCAGTGATCGAGAACCATTATTATCTTTCCGGATACACGATTGTGATCGTGACCCTTGCATAAGTCGATACACGGTTGTGACCGTGATCGCTGCCCATACTCTTCTCCCTATTCTCCCTTAGACCGCGACACCCCCCTCCAGCAAGGTGCAGGCCACATGACCTCCCGGACCTATCCAAGTAGGACCCAAGACGGTATACCGACAGTAACGCATACAGTAGAAAATAACACGTGAAGTACTGGCAAATGAAGGCCTGCTGACGGCTATACAGATTGTCTGTTTAAGACGAATTCTAGGCACAACAATCAATTCAATTCTCCTAAAAGAGGCATTCATTCGATTTATCTAAAGACGGAAACTGTCGGTATATCCGCCCGTGAAATGGGAATGTATTTAGGACGATGTTATTCGACTGCCTATTAATGTCGCGGAGTGCTAGTCTACGGTTATGCAATTCCAAAGGATGATGAAGTATGAGGTATGGATCAAAGAGAGTAGATTGAATTGTGCTGTGCCGCGAATCTCCTACGTAGTAAGGGCTAGCAGTGACGTCTAGGTCATCTACTAGCTTGCTTGGGTTCGTCCTTCCAATGTTGGTTGTGGCGGTATCTTTATGTGCCGCCGGATATAGATTAATCTACGGGGGACTCTTAACGGGTGAAGGGACAAGATTAATTTCGGTATTTTCCCGCACTTCTGCTGTTCGCTAGGCAACTTTGTAAGGCCAACAACACAATTCTACCCCACAAGAACCTTTGAACATGCCCGGTATGAATTCGCATCTATTAGAGTAGCTGTTGGCAGGGCTTTAACGCACGTGCTCATCGATATATCAATCGTCAGTACATGTGTAGGTGGTCTCTTATTGTCTTGTCTTTCTACTGTCTATGGAGG
>JALRMI010000261.1:0-42171 GCA_026120165.1 Leptosphaerulina australis
CATTATTCATGGTGCTAGGGTAGGTGTAAAGTTGGAAGGCAGATGTTGGTGGGGTGGCTCGTGCGTTCGGCGAACAGACTAATTCCTTGTGGCTGTAGCAAATACTCGCTGTTATATATTTTTGATCTTTTTCCTTCTAACATCAGCTCTGATCCGGAATGCCCTAATGTACCTGGCAATGCATCAAGGCCGATGTAGCGCTCATGGACTCTTTCTTGATTGTACTGCATTATGGGGGTCTTTTTCTGTAAAGATCAGTCAGCCTATATCGTTGAAAATGCAGGAAGAGTACAGAAGTGCTACGGCTGAAATTAGCCATATTGTAGGGATACCGCTACAATTCAATTTACTGTGCTGTGCTTACGCACCACGTGATGCGTATGGTGTGATTGTACGCTTCGTATTACGGCCTGTTGGACACGCTGAGTGCGCCTCTAACAATCCGAGCGCAGCAATAGTCAAACTAAGGGGAACTATGAGAACGGGGAAGTCAGAGGGCAGGTAACAGCAGTGGCAGTGCGGGAGTCAAGAGAAGCAATCCACAATGGCGTTGAAACTTGACTCAAGCAGGAAATTTATGTGCGTACTTTACCTCTTTCACCTGTAACGTAGCCTCAGTATCGAAGATCAACTCACACAGGACTCCATTATATCTCAAACACGCCGTAAAACGATCTACAGGATACATTGATTAGTCGTGCTGACTGGCTATCAAGGCTGAACAAAAGCAGATGGCATACATAAACTATGGGGTGTTGAAGAGGCTGCTGCAAAATCAAGACTGCTTATTGAAGAGCTGAGGCTAGACGTGACGGACAGCTACGACGTGTACTACCCACTCACATATTCACCCAATTTCATGGAGAGAAGCATTTATCTCTGGATATTGGCCTGTCATTTCAATGGATCGCTTTTTCACGACCCTTGCCTCTACCTCTGCCCCTGCCTCTGCCGCTCTTTCCTCCCCCCCTACTACTCGCCTGCTTCTTCGGCGATGTTCTATCCGTAATGTCAGTCGCATCCGTCTCATCATCGCTTCCTATCGCAAAGAAGTGACTCTTGACCTGTGCATCACTTTCACGCGCAGCCCGGCGTTTTGGCGCAGTCCTTGTAGATAGCGGAGGCGTTGGCGGATCAGAGTAAGCTTCTGAAGACTCCTCGCCAGAGTGATTGGTAAGAGGTTTTTCCTTTCGGTTTGATTTGGAAATAGATGTACGCTTGTAACGGGTAGATGGTTGCTTTGCCACTGAAGCTTTGCGACGAGGTAGGGGTTCGGAGGGTTCGGCTTCTCCATCTCCTTCACTTCCGACCATGTCCATGCCACTGGGGTTGTCTTTAGTTCCTTGATTGTGTTCATCAAGGATCTTTTCAACAGCAGTCGATAGTGAAATGGGAGTTCGACACACACTTTCTGCGATTGTTGTACGCTGTTGCTCATCCCGCTCACCCAACTCAATGGTGAAGTCGCCATGCTTAACCTCTTCCGGGCTGGTGGGAAAGAAGCCGCCAGCCATGTCTTCATGATCAGATGCAGGCACGTCGCCCTTTACAAGGCCCTCATTGCTGGTGGCCCTGGGTTCTTCGTGTAGAAACCCTCCCTCAAAGTCTTTCCCTTGATGGGTTTGAAATACCTTCCATTCACTGTCCCCTCTCTTTTCCACTGGTGAAAAAAGGGTATCTCTCGGTAGCTCCGCCTCCTCCCCATATTCATCCTTCATTCTCTGTACAATCTTCAAGCCAGAGTAGAACTTTTTCCACATTCCCAGTACAAACTTCTGCCGCTTCTCTGCTTCCTTCCTTGCCTTCTCCATCTCTTCAGCTCTCCAGGCATCAATTACTTTATTTTCATTCTCTTTCGCAACAACCACACCAGTAATGACAGGTACGGCGCGTTGTTTGCCGAACTCGAAACCTGTACACGCTTCTGCGTAATTGATGTTCAGCTTGCGGCATACGCGTGCTGTGCCTTTGAGGGGGATATGCACAGCACCTTCCGGCACCATGGTCGGGACGTAAACGTCAATATTGTTAAATGCGTTCACCGGAATAATTCCATCCACGATTGGGTCGGGGATGATCCAATCTGTCTGGCTTTTCGAATAGAGCCCCTGTTGTACTTTACCACCTTCAATACGCTCACGCTCTTCGATCTCAAGTTTACGTGTCTTGGTCACGGCACGCATAGGCACGTACTTGAGTGGATGCTGGCCACGCTTGACTTCTCGGCCTTCTTTGTGCCATGATTCTGTAGTTTTACAATTTACGACATCTTTTCGCCGGTAAACTGGCTCGAGCTTATCTTTTTCGCCCTTCTTACTGATAGCGAAGTATCGGACAATCTTCGCGCCAGGCTTGAGAGCTTCTTCACGGCGGAGGTGTCGCTCAAGGACGTATTCAGCAGATGATTTGTAGCCCTGTAGTGTCTCTTTACCACCTTCTTCGTCCATAGTCTTCTTCTCAGGCTCCAAGGGGACAAGATCACCTTCTTCTTCAACTTCATCCCAAGGCTGGCGCTTATCGTGCGGGCGTGAAAAAGGGCGCATGACAGACTTGAACCAGTCCCACTCTTCCCAGCGCTTGACTTTGCCACTCTTGTTATGAATGGGTATCTTCTCTATAGGCATGCGAACGCCTTTTGTTCGACCGGGCCATTGGTGCTTAGGGAGATAGCGCGTTGTCACATCCTTCGCTGTACCATCAGCTGAAAAAGCAATGACGTAAGCAAATACCTGCTTTGCTTTGTCGGCTGCGGCACCGCGTGCGTAGAAGTCGGAGTACCTCTCGAGTGTGGCCGAGCTGGCGATGATGGTACGAGATAATGGTGAGACAGACACTGGGGTATGCGTGAGATTTGAGATGACTTCAGTCCAGTATGTGGGATACGGAAGGTCGTCATTGTAGTCGCGAGTCTTCAATGACTTCGTAGCTAGCTTGTTATCCTCAGTATCCGATGATATCGAAATTACGCTACTGAGATCACTACTATCTGAATCAGAGTCTGAACATGCAACGCCCTGTTTCAGAGTCTGGGGCGGAGATGATTGGTTGCCTTTCTTTTTTGTTAACGTCGACTTTGCGGATACTGCCTTCACTTCGTTGGATCTCGTGGCAGCGTTTTTCTGCCGAATATTTGTAGTACTTTCCAGCTTCTCAAGGTTCTTTGGTTTACCCTCCTCGGCTTGACTGAAACCAAAACCAACAGGCTGCATACTGGCGACCATGCGGGCTTCAATGCCCAGTCCTCGTATCAGCGCTGTGAATAGCTGCTGTCCGACATCCTTGCTGCCCTCGCACTTTCGTGCCATCTCCTGGAATGCTTTGCGATTTTCTACGCGTTCACCGAAGCTATCGGCATGTGAGCCATACTCCTTCCATGCATCTATCTCTGCCTGTAACGTCGAAGAAGGGAGGTATCCACGTTTCCGCAAACCGGGTGATGTTATTTTCCATTTCGCCTTCCAGTAAGCCGAGAGATACTTTAGCAGTCGCAGCAAAGGGTCACCGTGTGCCATGTTTGGTGTATCCGGTTCCATGAGCCTCGATTTTGCGCTCCAGTCGCGCTGCTTTCTGTCCGGCGCGCTAGGAACCTCGTCCCGGGCTAAGCTTGCCTCATACTCTCGTCGAGCCTCTTCTCTTCGCTGTACAAATAGCTTGTTATCTGGCGTGTCATAGACCTTGACACCATTACAGCCACTGGCCTTCCAGTTGCCCTTCTTGGCTCTGGCGTCTTTCTTCGTATTCTTATCCGACTTTCCGGATGTCTTCTGCACCTTCCTCTCTACAACAGCACGACTTACACCGTTTGGTATACCAGAATCGTGCCAATATTGTTCAATCTCGCGCCAGCAGCCACTTGTCAAACCTTCGACCAGTATCTTCTGCACCTCCTCGTCCTCTATCCATGCATTGCGCATCAAGTTGTGGAACATCAAACACTGGACATGTATGCAATGCGTGACGTTTCGTATTTGGCGCTGTATCTTTGAAGGTCCTTTCTTCCCATCCGGCTTTGAGTCGAATGCTACTTTCGGCACCGCAGAGAGCGTGAGCGCAATGTCACCAGAGATCTTGGGATCTGGACCTGTATCACGCTTTGCATGGTAATGTTGCACGCCCAACGCATCTTCAAAATTATCCTCATCGCTCTCTTCAGTGCCTGGTGCTTCTTTTGCCTTGCCTTTTCCTTTGTTCAAAGGCACGTCTTCGAATTCGTCTTCGCTGCTGTCTGCGTCCGAGGACTCGCTTCCATCATCGCTGCCCTCTAAGAACTTCTTTGTCTGCGAGAGCGTGCGGCTTGCTTTCGGTGGAGCATCGAACACGGATTGCCTCACGCGGGTTGGAGGAGCTTGTGGCGCAAGTGCTCTCGATGCTCTTACACGCTTCGGTGGCGGCTCTGGCGTTGGCGAGTCGCAATTCAGACGCTTGTGCGACAATATCGGTGGCATAGTACTAGGACTTGGCTATCTGTTTTTTATGCAGCGATGGTCAAAGGTCATGCTGGTGTTGCTTAGAAAGTTTGGTAACGGTTGTGATGGCGGGAAATGATGACGCACCTGTCCCTGTCAAAAGAGCCGTTGTGGGTCGATCGATCTGTAGATCGCGCACTAGGTCGCGTATCGCGCCAGCGCGTCGTCACATGGTCCCAACTTTCACTCCCTGACGCTCCAAATCAAGAGAATAGATCCTCAGGTCGTACACCAGACGAGCATATCTACGTGAAATCAAGTGTGCTGGCCGTATCAGCACTTGAATACGAAATACTCGTTAACCTGTAAGAGCGAGCAGTAGTCACAAAGCCAGGATGGAAGTCTTGAAAGCAGGGATAAGAGTGATTTCAGGGCTGGTAGAGCCATGTATAAGACAAGACATCTATTTTTTGATGGTATTTCTGATGAACGTATCGTAGCAATACTATGTGATCGTTGTAGGGCCGTGCAAGGTAAAGACGTAAGCATTTGCAGAAGCAACGTAAAAGATCAAAGCCAGGCTTCTGCAATACGAGTAACGCCTCGGAAGATAGTGATGAGAGACAGGAACACCTGTGGTACTAAAAAAACAACATGTACAGCAGTGTACGGCTGCAGCACTGGCGTAAGGGTATATGAACAATGAAGAACAAGAAGTCACCAATAGTGACAGCAAGCCATGATTTCGCTGCGACGCGAGTATGCAAAAAGAAAGCAGTAAAGAGACTGAGATATAGCAAAGCACAGACCAGCACTATGCCACCATCGATACAGGATAGGTATGTCTTGCAACATCTCAGTGTCGAGCTGACGGCACAAGTGTGCTATAGGAGGACATACAGCCATGACAAAGGCGATGTGTGCCACGTGACGTCCACGGAGCGACATCCATGTGCATGGATCTACGCAGGCGGCGAGGCAACGCCTTCGTGTTGTCGACGATGGTGACGAAGGAGGTTATCGCGACGAGAGAATCCTTCAGCATTGTTACATCCATAGACGTGACAGTAGAAGGTGGTCTTGGCCGAGGGTTGCTTCACGTGTTTTCGTTGGTGGCGAGTGAGGTCCTTGGGGTAGAGGAACCCCTCATTGCAGACCGTGCATCTGTGCGGCCTCTCATTACGCCCAAGATGGATCTTGAGGTGGCGACTGGAAAGCGATCAGTGAAAGCTCAAGCAGGAGTTGCAGGCAGACTTACTTCAACTCACAGTTGCGGTCAAACACCTTGTTGCACCCTTCAGCAGTACAGGCGAACCCATTCTTGCGAGGTGCATGTCGTCTATGCGGCAAGTATTGTGACTCCACTGGGGAGTGTGGTATCTGGCGATCGCCAGGTAGGTATGTGTCGTCGATGTGGGCTTGGACAGTGGCAGGTTGCACGGTAGTTTCATTGTGGTTCATACGGCGAACGAAGTCATCGACAAGATGTTCTCCAGGGTCGGTTACGTAGTCTATCACTTGATCAAGACCAGCTACAGAAGTAACGTCGTTGGTAGACAGGGGATCATAGAATGATGATCTATTCGACAACGCAGGGAGGTAAGACGACGAAGACTGGGACTGTGCACCTGTCAGCGATGTTTTTTTAAGAACCCAAGAATCGAGCAGGGCTTACGAAGGCACACACGCACTCCCAGTAGAAGAGCGCGCATTCAAAGCAGCGAAGGGGATCGTCAATGTCAGCGAAGAACTGGTCCACTTGAGACACAGAGAGCGAGAAATCCATAGCTGGATTTGCCGCTGCTGCTGGTTGTAGGTATAGGGTGAATAACACCACAATCACGAAACGCTTTTGCATGCTATGGTGGAAGGGCGTCGATGCCTGAAAAAGGTGCGAGTGGTGACGATGAGGGTGGTGGGTGCTGGTACAGACCACACAGCCTGGCAACGATGAGCATGCAAAACGTATCAGTATATCTAATAGGGCAAGAGTATGAAAGTGAGGTTTATAAAAGATGTGAGGAGAATGTAAGTGTGTAAGGTGCGAGGTGGGTTGCTTTGGAGGATGAGGGACTTGGGAGGCCGGCTGCCTGAGGAGCCACACGGCTAAGCCACTGCTCTGATCTCATTGAGTCCTCCATCTCTCCATCTACAGTTCTATCAGTTTTGAACATTGGCAGTGATCGAAATGTGATTCCGTAGTTGAGGAGTGTGTAATAGTGGTTGTGTGTTGTTGGTGCACGACTGTTAAAGAGATGCGCAACCCTCAACGTTCGGAACCAAACTGTGGAGGGGAAGATCGACTTGTCCCCAAACGTGCGGCTCTGCAGTCCCGTGACTTACTTCGTGAGTAGAATAAATCAGAGTGCTCTTACAATCTTCATATGCAGCATGCAAGTACTGCATCTCCAAAATTCTCTTCTGTATTAGTACTCAATATTGGGGTGCTCATTGCTCATTGCTCGTTGCTGTTGTTCCCCACGTGATGGCACGTCTTAATCGATCTTTTCTTCCGTTCAGCATCGCAACCTAACCCAGACAAAATGATGCCGACCAATGGTCTTCCGTCCCCGGATCATCTCTGGAATATCTGTTGCTGTTGTTGTTGTTGCTGTTGTTGTTCCAAGTGCGATGTCTGCTTATAGACCACCGTGATATACTTTGTGAGTTTACACCGCGTGGGCAGCACACCGAGCAGGTCAATACTTGTATGCTGCTGGGTTCTAATTCCAGGAAGAAGAAATGATTGTGAGCAGAGAATCTCCTCTATAGTACTGGGACCTCCAGCGGCAATACGGCTGGGGCCTCATATATGTCTTTCCATTCCCAGCCCGCTCATCCGTGCCTCAACGTACACGACTCACCATCATCGCCAGGCAGCCCGCACAGCCGCGCTAGTCGCAAATTACTGTCGCAACTCTTTCCGCATGAATGAGGCAAGCTGAGCGCTAAGCATTGTTAGGTATCGAGTATTCCACGATGCAAATGCTGCGCCCACTTGAGAGCCAATCAGGTACACCAGGCTGCCGCCTAGTTTAGTGGGCGGGCATAACTCTCCTCCTGCACTCCTTCGATACGGCCCCCCAAACTTCCACCGTCTTCGTGTAACGAAGGGATGCCCTCAGCGCATGTCTGAATCGTTACCGAGTGATCGGAAAGGCCGAGACGCATGGAGATCAGCTGGTGGCCCTACACTTACTCCACATGTTGACGGCCTCCCTCTCTCAGTATTGTCAGTCTGACACACAGGCGTATTCGGACAAAGTACATCCTCTCTTTCCCTTGCTTGTCAATAAGGGGCGTTGCCGCCATGTAAATCCTGGTCTGCACGACGCATTTTGTCGCTTTATCTGTGGAGTTCTGCAATCATACTGACTTCGTTATGGATTAGATGTTAACAGTAATCTGCTACAAACATCTAGAAACCCAGCGAAGTACCATATGCTATTTTTGAGAGCTTGTGTCAACCTACCATCTGGTCTTTTACCTATATCCGAGTGCACTGCAACACAATCATCTATATAGCTCCAGAATTTCACAGAGGCTGATAACGAAGCACAAGGAGTAGCCTCACAGGCTTTATGCGCAGTCTCCCGTGTATGCTAGTATTAATGTTGTTTTCACAATAACATGTGGCTGAACATCCGGTGGTCGAACTCCTAGGTACCCAAACCAGCCCGAAATTCTATCTTTCGAATCAGGAGACTGTATTTCTCCGTCAGATGATGAGCGCATCACTCTCAATGTAGTGTTTTGTCTTTTGGTAGGTAGCTAAAGGAACCACACGGTTGTTGTTGTTGTTTTTTTGGCAACCTGCCTGGTTTGTCATTGCGTCATACGCAAGATACACGCCAAAACACTTGTAATTACCACGCTAGGCGATGACTTTGGATGTTCCCGAACAAGTGCTGCTCATCCCCAATAGTAGCGATGCCGTTTGAGAACAGGTTTTTCGTCCATGAAAATAGCTTTGGTACAAAGATAGCCCCGAAAGTCCCCTGTTTTCAGCTTTCTCAAGCACACGTGGAGTGAAATGTCTTAGAATCTCTGTCAAACAGTGAAATATCGGCCCTCCAAGGCAGTGGGCCGTGTATCGGCATGTTCCTCCCACAATACGACAGCGCAAAGAAGGTTGTGTCTCTACTCAGGTAAGCTACGGCTAGAACTAGACTGTCAGCGGCAGTTCCATTATTTGGAGATATTGATTTAGAATCTTGGCAAAACATTACCAATTTACAGTTTAGTCGTTGCATTGACTGTCTGTAACGGAGCACTCTCCGGCCAATGCGTTGTGCGAAAAATATGTAATCAAATCGTTACAAGTTATCCCCAGTTGACAGCTCGCGAGCCCAAGTATAAATCTCATGTCAATGGGGACGTAGGCGATGGTCAAGCAAGCAGAATCGCTCGCACCTGCGACATACATGCCACTCTTCGAAGCACTCCAATGTATAGTAGTCTGTGTCAGAGTTTGACTTGCCATCAAAGTTGGTGTGGTGGTTCACCACTCCATGCTGAATGCCCTAGCTTGCTAGCCTCATTTGCAAACCTCCATTACCTGCCATCCTCGTGATACTACACCTGGGGGGTCGCGGCCTCACTTCTAGCACGATAACAATATGGAGGACCCAAAGCCGTGCCTCAACTCCTGATTGGACATCTGTATCCATGTTGATATTGAAGAGAAAGAAGGACTTGATCTAGTTGTACCATATACACGAGCCAATACATGACAGCTTCTTTATCATTTCGACAAAATTGCCGTAGTGTTAAATGTGGCATTTGCGTATTGAAGATTGTGGGGGTCAGAGTGAGGCAACGCCTTTATTGATGCCTTCTATAGTCGTTACTATGGCTTCGGCATGTAAGGCATCTGTGGTTTCATCAACTTTCTTGACACTATCAGGGCTTCTACCTACCGACCCTAAGCCATTGTTTTCTTTTTGCACTGAAGCACTCATCACCGAGATTCCCATACGCTATCGTTCAGTGTAGTAGCCGCAGGTTGGCCACTGGTTGGCTCCGGCTCATTAGTCTTGCAACTAGTACCAGTAATGATACTATCATGTGAGTCCTCGCAGTAGCTAATAGCAGACAAGAAATAATCAAGTAATTAAACCAATTCATCAAGTAGCAGCTCAGAACAACTCAATTTTATTCTGCGAGCCAGTGGATTGGCGGTTCTTCTTTGTGTGCAGGCGTCCTGAGAGGGATGTGATACCGCCTCACCCTCAGAACCGTTCTCACCAGGCTTCGATGAAATTGTGGCCTATAAAAGATGCAGATGACGGCCATAACACAAGGCAGACGTCTCCAGGGTGAACCACTGCTTAGTGCACCAGCACCAAAATCCTCTAAAGACGACGCATGTGGAGTTCCAAAAACGATGAACGGAACGCGCATCACTTGCTGTAGAGGCGATATGAAGGTAATGCCCAACTTCAATGACTGCCAACAGGGCTCCAAAGTGTGTTGCACCAATGAGCGGCATGCATAGAGCCACGGATTAATCAGTTGTGATTTGAGATATTTTTGCTTCTTGGCTCATAACTCTGATGCTGATTGAAAACTGAAAGTATTTTGGTTTAAATTTTTTAAAATAGGAAGCCTACGACCACTGTATCAATACTAAAGAGTATCCCAAAAACGAGTTGTGTTATGGACACAAGTAAAGCCAACTTTAAGGCAAACACGGGCCTAAAGGCACTGCCAAACTCGGCGTAGGCTCTGACCAACATAGAAACAGCAGGCTGACCCCACAAGCGCCATGATCCTGTGATGCTATTCTCGACGCTGCCGGTGAATCGCGCGCCTAGTATTAAAGTGTTAATGAACTCGATGATTATCGAGACAGAGTCAAACAGGGCTGAGTAGTTGCTGCCTGGAGTGCTTGTATCAAGTACCGCTGATTATAGCTGATTGTCCAGGTCCTTCGTCTGAGCAATGCATGCCCAAAGCCGCCCTAGGGTGACGGTGCTATAGTCCTTCGAGTTGTAGGTTTTACAAATGCACGGCTATGGACTCGAAAGTATCGCCAAGTATCTCTTCAATGTTGCAAGGTAACTCCGGGTTTGGGTGTTCAAGTGCAAGGATATTGGCGAAGCCAGGGACATTGTTCAAGAATCCAGCCAACGTAGAGTTGTCAGTGCCCCAGGAAGGTATCTCCCAATGCGTCGCTCAAAAACAAGCCTTAAGAGCTTCGATTAGAATGAGGGGTACAAGATGCTGACGGCTGGGCACGGCCAAGGACTTGTCGCCTCAAGCCACACGTTGCGGGAGGCCGAATCAAACGTTGGACGCTCTCGATGATATGCGCGAGGCTAACTCAACTGACTGCACAATAAATCTTCATCGCATTTGTTTGGTGGATCCGTCAAAATGCCTACGCTTGTCAGCATGTCCGCAATCATTGATGATACTGGTGCATTTTTATACTATATTGTGCTCAGTCTTCAAAAGTCGTGATCATCATATCCAAACCCACCGTCAAACTCGATCACCATGTCGTACCAGTTGCCGCCGCCATACTGGCACCCGCTTGGTCCAACCTTCTTGAACCCGGCTTTTTCGTAAAAGCCGATCAGACGCTCTCTACAAAGCAGTGCGATCCTCTTCGCCACACCCGAGTCCTTGATCCTCTGCACGTAGCTTTTCAAGAGCACTTGTCCTAGGCCTTGGCCAGCAAAGTCCGGGTGCACGCAGAGCGAATGCAGACACAAAGTCTCGCCATCCTCGTTATGACCAATGTTGGGTGTCAGTTGGTAGTTTGTACGGAAGTCTTTGGGATAGTCCATGGCATCGTCTGTGACCAGATTGGATGCCGACTTGGTGCTGATAATGTGGCCTAGCAGAATGCGTTTCCGATCCGAGTCGCGAGAGTCTACTGATGGAAAGGTGCGTGTCTTCTGTATGGCGCCTAGAGGTCCTGGAGAAGTGGGGTACGCAGAGGAGAAGAGGCCTGTGCAGAGTTCACCGCATGTTCGAAGACGGTACTCGATCTAGTGAAGTCAGCATGCCGAAATGCAGGTCGTGTGGAGACAAGTCGAAACACAAGGTCTCGTGACGAATGATGCAGAAGCAAATGAGAGTGCGACGTTGCACGGACGATGATAAGAAAACAAAGTGTTCGTAAAAGCCCATGTTGCGTCACGCTGGAATAGAAGCAGAGACTACAGAGTGACCGGCTGACCCGGCAGCGCGCGATTCTGTTGCTGCAAAGATGGGGCGATAGGCGAGGGGCGAGGCAAGGGCACATTGTGCGCTAAGTGGTGTTGTTACTCGAAGTGACACCACCTGTGAAAACGAGCGCGATGATTGATACCTGAAGCGCCCGAAGACAGCGAAGAGGAATCGAAAAAGAATCGAAAAAGCTTGCACTCGAGGCACCTAGAGCTCTCAAAGCTGTGCGCGAGATGAGAGTAGCAGACAAAGCTCACTGACCTTTTCCCGTGACGCTGCCTCGATTGGGTCGAAAGCAGCATGCTCAAGCCAGTCACAGTCGTCCAGGTCGTCCACACTGAGAAGCGAGGAGAATGGGTGAATCTTTGTCATGTTCTTGAAGCGATCCTCTACGAGTACCAAACTTGTATCGTGAGGGTTCGGCTGGGACTGCTCTGGTGAGCTGGCGGCGGCTGATTCTCTGGACAACTGGGGCATCGACTCCAGAGTCTTATCGGCCAGCAGATCGCGTGGCATATTGACTGACGGTCAGGGGGTGAGAGGGATGTCCCAATCCTGATGGCGAAAAACAGGCACAAATGTAACAAGATGGTGCTGGAGGAAGTTGTGCGGTGATGCGTTGTTGGTGGATGTGCCTGGACCCTAGCCCCGCGCGCATGGCTTCAGCCTTTGCCGTTGCAGATCCACACGCCGCTTGCGGGAAGCTAGGGTGAAGTGTCTGAGCGGCTGTTGATCTTTTGAACAGAACCCAGCAAAAGCAATATGAACCATTCTAGATTTGAACAACAGACGAGACCTGCCACAGTTTCATGACGCTGCGAATGCACTTGTACAGACCGTGTCTTGTACCAGACCATCTATCTGCTGGTGAAGTTGGTGCTGCCAGGCCGCGGTAAGCTCTTGCCCCAGCAAGAAATCGTTGATGGCCTGCTCTTTGCACAAGATAACTCTTTGACAAGCCTCATTCGGCCTATGACGATACGGTGAGGCCGTGCTGCATGCAGCATCCTTCTGTTGTGCTTCCGATCTGCCCTGTCGACCAGCTGTCGAAGCAGCACGCTAACCCGGTCGCTGGAGATGTTGCTCGAGGCATGGAGGAAGACATCTGCCTCAGAGGTTTCTGAACAAGAGGTGGCGAGCACGACCACAACGATGATGTCACTCATTTGGAACCTTCTAACCAGCAAGGCTGCGTCCTCATCCCACAGAGCTCAGTCAGAGCTCTAGACAACACATCATCGATCTTCTCTTAGTGATGTTCGTTCGGTACGATGAGGCTGTCCGTTTGGTTTGCCCCGCCATGACCAGGGATACACGGCCAGCAGTGCAGACAGGCTGTTCCATGCTCCAGGCAGTACGCTCCAGGCAGTACGCTCCAGGCAGTACGCTCTGCGTGTGTTGCCCATGATAGAGCCCAACATGACCCCAGGGTACTCCTGCTATATTACACGCGTCGACCACCTCGCCGCCTCTGCGCGTACACAATCAGCATGTCCCAGTGGTTTGCTACAGTCGACCGTTGATTATTAACTTTCTGCCGGAGCTTGAACGCGGGGCCCACCGACTTCCACCGCCTTCCAGCAAGCACAAGCGGCAACAGTTGAAGCACTCACGGTTACTGTCAGTGTCATCAAGTACTGCGTGCTGCCTTATAAGCTTTCACTGGGCGCACCCACTCATCTTCCTGGATTCACTTGCGCCAACATACATCCCAGACATCACCCCGCCATCACTATCCACCCAAAGCCTCGCCTCCAACAACGCTCTGCACACAGTACTACGCTCTCTTGCCTTCTTTCAGAAACACCTGCATACACGCAAGGAGCCCACCCACCCATTCCTGCCTACCATGTGAGTGTTCGACGAAACGGTTTTCGTGCTACAATTCAAAAGCAGGCTGCTAATCATGAGCTGTTATTCCATCAGGCCGCGCGTTACCATATCCATTACATCGTCAGGGACCCAGTTGGACAACGATCTGCTGACCCTCGACTTACCACCCGGTCTTACTATCAAGGACCTCAAAGGGTTCATCGAGGCCGAGACGGGCCAATCCACGGCATCACAAGCTATCTTTCTGAACGGTCAAATGCTAGCAAATGAGAAACAGACACTGGAAGAGGCTGGAATAAGGGATGGTGAGATGTTGGCAGTCAATATCAGGCAGGCCCGTCGTCCCGCAAATGCCCAACAGTCAAACATGAATAGGAGCACAGGAAGACCAGCTGGGGGACCAGACCCAGAAGCACTGCGGCAGCAACTCCTAAGCGATCCTCGCCAGCTAGCCGGCTTGCGCTCTCAAGATCCTGAACTCGGCGCTGCCGTCAACGACCCCATCACTTGGAGACAGGCGTTCACTATGAGGCAGCGCCAGCAACAAGAGGCCGAGCGTGAGCGCCGCGAGCAGATCGCGAAGCTCAATGCGGACCCGTTCAACATTGAGGCGCAGAGGAAGATTGAGGAACTGATTCGTCAAGACCGTGTGGTGGAGAATCTGGAGAAGGCGTATAATGAGAACCCCGAGGGCATGTACAGCAGTTGATGTTTTGGCCTGGCCTCTTGCTAACAAGCCACAGTTTTCGTGCGCGTGCATATGCTCTACGTCAACACCGAGGTCAATGACACACCTGTCAAGGCTTTCGTCGATTCCGGCGCCCAGGCTACCATCATGTCTCCCGAGTGCGCCATGAGATGCGGCATCATGCGTCTTATGGATACGCGTTATGCTGGTGTAGCTCGAGGTGTTGGCACGGCGCGCATCCTCGGTCGTGTCCACCACGCAGAAATCAAGATTGGCGGCGTGGTCATGCCTTGTGCATTCACCGTCATGGAAGGGAAGGATGTTGATCTGCTCTTTGGACTGGACATGCTCAAGCGGTACAAGGCCAAAATCGACCTCGAGAAGAATGCACTCTGCTTCGAAGGCATCGAGGTGCCATTCCTGCACGAGTCGGAGATTCCAAGGTCATTCGAGGAAGCAGAAATGAACGAGCCAACCGTTGCTGGACCCAACGGAACTGAGATCGGTGCGAAGACGGGTGCTGTACGACCCGCGGGTGCTACCGCGGCTGTCCAGCCTTCCGTTGCCGTAGGGCCTTCATCTTCAGCGTCGGTGTCAGCGTCTAGCGTTGCAGCTGGCAAAGCTCCAGTAGCGTCCTCATCATCTGGAAGCTCCTATCCCGAAGAGCATATTGAGACACTCATTGCTAGCACCGGCTCCTCTCGGGCACAGGTGATGGCAGCCCTCGAAGCTGCTGGTGGCGACCTCGATACTGCCGCCAGTATCCTCATGGGCTTCACCTGAAATGTACAGCCATGCTTTGATCAACATGCTTGCAAGTATCCACAATACCCTTCCTTTTTTTTTTTGCGATTGCCTGGTTACGAACTCACCACATCGGCGTCGCATCTGTATTATTGAGTCACAGCTACACGATTGGTATACCATGAGACGAGACTACCAGCTTTAGATTAGGTAGACATTACCAAACTATCAAACATTCTATCGGTTGGATCGTGTATCGCGTTCGATCGTGTATTCCGTCTGGGGCAGATTCTGCCAGTTTTCGCCGGACTCAACCTATCTGATCTTGTACAAACAGGGCTTCAACACACTTCTGTCCTTCTCTGCACTCTTCTCATCATCCTCTTCCTTGATCGCATTGAACTTCTTTCCCTTCATCCCCATCTTCAACGCACTACTTGTCTTAAAGCTCCCCTTTGCACCTGCGCTCGTGCCCTCGGACCCAGCATTCTTTCCTTTCGTCGGTTGTGCACCCTTGACGAACTGCAGCTTTACGAACATCTTGTTGCTGAGATCGATCGCGTCGTTTGGCCTCTCGGGTAGCGCATCAAGTACAAAACCTCTTGTCTTGAGGACCTCCACAAACGCACTCACATCTGTTCCCTCGGGCCCTGAAGCGCCATCAACAGTCTGTGCGAGCTCAGCTTCATCAGCGCTATCTTCGATGCCTTCGACATCGTCCTTCTTCTTCTCCTTGGGCCCCTTCTTCTTCGGTGGCTTGCCGCCTTTGTTCAGGCTCCCGATACTGTTTATCGGCACGGCTTTTTTCTTTTCCACTCGTCCGAATCGGCTCTTGATCTCTGCAACCCAGAGTTCGCCTTTCCAGCGCAGAATCCGGTATGCTTCGTCGATGAAATCGAGCCAGTTTGTTCCCATCAGGGCAAGACAGAAGATAGCGATGTCTGTGCTGTTTTCTTTCAAGGGTAGGGAGGATATGTCGGCGACTGTGACGAGGGATTTGCTAGGCCCGGAGGGCTGTGACAAGTCAAAGGATTGGATAGCGATGTTTAGAGAGGAGAGATGGGGTTGCAGACGGTAGGAGAGGGAGGCGACACCACAGCCAAGATCGGCAATCTGGCATTTGGCACCGTGGTTTCGTGGGAGAGGTTTGTTGTTTCCTCGGGGGATGATGGGGCGGTCCGTTTCATCTTCTTCTGTGGCGGCTGCCACGGCAGGACCCTTCTTCTTCTTCTCACGCATTTGTTCTCGCCATGGATCTTTTGCGATCTTGATGGAACCCCGCTTCAAGATGGTTGCTACATAGTCGTCCACAGGGTTCTGAGGCCACACTTCGACTTGTTGCGCGAACCCACGGTGGTAATCTTCGAACATAGACGGATCTTCTTTGAAAAGGGAGAGCGAGTCAGCAGAAGGCTTGGTGTACAGCGATTCGTTTAGGTGGCGAAAGCGCGCGCTGGCGAGCTTGCTGCGCATGGATTTCTGAAGGGGGGTAAGGCCTGGAGGCTCGGGGATGAGAGAAACGGGATCCATCAGTGCGGGTGTCTCGACAGGTTTGCTAGCAGCGACCTCTGCCTTTTCACCCTTCTCTGCCTTGTGTTCCTTCTTCTGCTTCTTCTTCGAGCGCTTCGACTCTGGATCGGCGGCCTTGGGGCCTGCTGGTAATGCTTCTTTAGACGCACCCTCTCCCTCTGTTGTAGCGCTGGCTTCTGCAGCTTTTGCAGCAGCCTCTTTTGTCGCAGCATTCTTCCTAGGCCCTCGCTTTCTCTTCTTGCTCTTTTTCTCTCCTTCAGCTGCCGCCTCTGCATCGTCTTGTGCCGCTCGCTCAAGCGCTCGAGCTGGCAAATCTGAAGTGTTTGTCGCCTCGACTTTCTGCGTTTCGACCTTCTCCCATAACTTTCCTAGGTCCTCGGTGTTGACCTGCTCTTCCTGCGCCCGCTTCCGTTTCAGTGCTTTTTTGCCGAGCTTGTTGGGATCCTGTGGCTTTGGCTTCTCGACCTGAGCTGCAATTGGTGCAGATACATTCCAGCCGGGTACGCTGAACATGTTGGGCAATTTGTGTGTGTGTAGAAAAGTTGTTGTTTTACTGCCGTGAACTTTGCTTAGATTTTTTGGACAGGGATCTTTTGCCGAGAGAGTGGAGTGGGACTTTAGCGCGGAGTCCGTTAGACCCACCTCGATAAAGAGTCTATCCTGCTATGATTGAGTGAAATCTGTCATGCATCGGGTCTACGCAATTACAAAATCAATCAACAAGAATACCGTTTCTCGCACCGCTGCTGACGATTGAGACGCCTAAAATAGAATGGCACTAAAGCTTTCTCTTATATTCCGTAGCCTTTCAGCTGGTAAACAAATACACGTGATTTCTGTAGCCTTGGCAGAAAGATTGCGAATACTTGCATTCGCATTCGAAAAAGCGTTACGTTTCGAAAACGAGTATTCGTAGCCTTCTCAAATCTACGAATGCGAATACGCATATTGCAAAATCCCACGGATTTGTGTTTGTGTCCCCTCTAGTCCAGTACATCCAACAGGGCGTAATACGGTACTGTAGAGATAGAATGGAGGTGCTCTACGGGTGAAAATTGGACACTACCCCTGCGTTACACATGAAAGAGGACAAAATAAGTACGTAAAAGCTGTAGTACTTATGTAAATTTCCTATATGACCAAGTTTCAACGCCCAAGTGAACTGCTTCCCTGACTCCTGCGCTGCCACTGCTACCATCGGCCTGCTGACTTTCTCCCATATTTCCTCTCAGCTTGACTGTTGCTGTGTTCTAATTTTGAGAGGAGTGTTGGGCTGGGACGACCTGATGATGTGGCAATGGGACTGCAAGCTCTTCGGGCTCAACCTCATCGTCAAGGTACTCATTGTATATGCACTTCATTGAAGCCTTGGCTTTCTTGGCCAATAGAGCCAACAAGACCACTTATACTTGAGCCAGAGGGCTCAAAAGATGAGTTGTAAGGCGTTAGCAGTGCAACAATAACTCCGCGTTGACTCATACATCTCCAAATAGGTCTTGTTAATGTCAGTCGCATGGTTGAGTGTGAGCATTGCAGATGTAGAAAAATAATAGTAATATCTTTGGTACGAATGCTATTTCAAGCAATCTTCGGTATATGCGCTGTTTTTTCTTCCTGTGTAAGCTGACGAGAGCTTGACAAGCCCACGCGATGGGCTACTCTTAGAGTTGTCAACAATCAATTCAATCCGCCTTTTGATTTCAGGCGCTTACCGAATAAGGAAGGGGTTAAACTTACATAGGTAATTGCTAAGCCTATACAGGTAATCGGTCAATTCAATCCGAGCCTTCTGAGCTCCACTTAATTGATTGTTGACAACTCTGGCTACCCTAAGGCGATTTTCACAACTTATGCTATTAAAACATTACTCAGTACAACCTTTACATACAACCATAGGGCGTTGAAAACAAGTTCTTCTATACCATCCGCCGTCTGTCGAGGTACCATGTTGAGGATGCAGTAACACGTATTTTCGTTTTTGGTACCCATGCTCTCCAACACGTTTTATCGTTTTGGGTCTATATTATAAGAACATGAGACTGAATACAGACTAATTTTGTGAGTATGTCGATATGTGTTGCGTCGATTTTCGCAGCTTTGGTTCTGCATCCTCTGTTACGGGAAATGTGTAGGAGACAGACATGAAGACTTTTGAGGATTGAACTGAGTTGTTATTATGAGATGCTACACGCAGTATATATATGTAGTTAGCAGTAGACAATGCTACTGTGCAGGAAGCAACAGACTCTGACCATAAGTAAGTAGCAACTGTACAATGCTGCAGGAGTAATACCAAACCGTGACATCCTCTCAGGTCTCACCCTCAAACTTCATTCCCTCCATTCCGCCATTCACATACACAATAACCATTTCCTAATATCTTGTATCTTTTGGGTCGTGAGATCTAACGTCTGCGATGGAGGGAAATGCTAGATCCATCAATCTTGAAGTTCTCCATTAACACGCCCCTCAGGAAAAGGCGCCACAGCCCTTAATCATAAAAAACATCAAGAAAGCTCTGAGTAAGTGGGCCTTTGATTTGTGCATGTTCACAATGTGGCTTGAGAAAGAACACGATAGCTCCTGGTTCTAGCTGTTAATCACTGCTAGTGTGTAGGTACTCAATAGAAATCCTCGAGAAGCGGATGACTGAGGACAGCTTCGTTCAAGTACCTGCGGCGCTCCCGGTGCAACTTCACTTCGAATAGTTTGCGCTGACAAAAACGGAACTCCAGAGAAAAATTTAGTTGACGCAACTGTTAAAGTATCAAAATTGATTGTAAGAGTTATGTATTTATCTCATATGAGGTTGAGGTTAAATACATTGTTTACCAGCCATGTGCCCCTTCCCCAATTGCGGCCCTGGTTTCCGCTGCGCTGATTGGTACAGGCAGCACCTGCCTTCAACAGCAACCACCTACAACCGCCTCTTGTGCTTCAAGAGTACCGTCAAACTTCACACGCAATATCAGTGCACACGACTCCAAAACGCAGAAGTCGACAGCTACATCAAGAAACGGTCGTTTTTCGGGAAGCATATCTGAACGTATGATAGACATCAGTTGCTTGAACCACTCGACTTGGGTGAAGATATAAGTCGTTTCCTCCTCATCTGACGAGTGTGGGCTTCCCTTATCGCCTAAGCAACCAGGTGGCTTTTGCTATTGAACTTGTGTTGTTTATTGGTGTACGACCGGGTAATGACACTGAATCTGATTTATAGAGTCAATCCAATCAACTTCTACATTACAGAGATATTGAGTTCATCTACCACCGAAATATGTCATGGTGCTGGTAGGCCTCTAGCATTAGTGCCAAAGATAGTAAAGGAAAAGTAGTCTAAAGGTGATGCATTGATTGTTTGTAGATTTGGTTTTTTTACATCCACCTTTGGCTCATCGTCTACTTATCTTGAATGGTGAGGGGCCGCATTGCACGACGCGTGGGCTCATTTATCTTAGCGCGTAAGATATCTCGTCAACATATGAGGGAATATCGGACATCGGTCCGATATACGTTTGATATCCCTGTCTCAATAGCCATAAAGTTGAATAGCCGTAGTCGATCCACATCATTGGTTCCAACACATCGATGGTTTTTTGTTATCAAACTAAGAAATCAGAAAGAACATAGTGAGTATAGGAAACATGCGTACGAAGTTCCATAGAGGCCATGCTCACACAAAAACAATGCGAAGATGCCAACCATGGTTCTATACGAAGAGCCGCTCATGAGATACATGTACCCAGCGACTAGGTTTTCATCGATTGCCTTCACGGACGGCACATTTAAAGATAAAACAGAGCTCTCCCCTCAGGGGGCTCCCTTTATTGATACAGGCAAGCATTGCATTTTTATAGCATTTGTGAGTATATCCGGACAAGAAAGGGAGAGATCGACGCGAGACAGTATACCGACAGCATTCTTAAATTACGCATTGAGGTTGTTTAGACGGTCGACTACCTTGAAAACTATCAAAGCTGTTGAGAAGGTGTTTATACCCATCAACGCTGGGACAGATTGTGGTATCACTTTTTGTCTTAACAAAAGAACACAATTTTCACACAAGAAACCAATCTCAAAAACTAAAAAGATATCATAATATCTCTTACTGTGTGTCTCCCTTCAGCATCGCACTTTCTTATGCTGCTAAAAGATACCTTGCTACTCTGCCTGCCATTAGCTAAAGTAGCTGAGCAAGCTAAAGAAAAAGGATGTTCAAGTTGAAGCAAAAGTTGACACAGCTGTACACACTTTTGCATGAGATTGATGGCTTCAACGACCCGACCTTGTTCTTTGCATGTAAAAGCCAGATTGTTTATGCTTCTAAGCGTGTCGGGATGGCCCACTCCCAGCTTCTTCTTGCTAGTCTCCATCACTTGCACAAAAAGTTCTTCCGCTGGATCCCACCGCCCTTGAGCCCGGTAAGTCGACGTCAAATTTCGAAAACATACCGCTTGCCATTGTGCAGGCTGCCGCATATATCTCACAGAGAGCACCAAGATATTCGATTGTAAAGTACCTTGAAGAGTTCGAGAAGAGCGAGCGCAAGTGATCGAGCCTTCTTGGCCACGATCACGGCCAGCTGCGGCGAGACTGAGAGGCCAAGAACTCGATCATTACCACCTGGCAGATGTCATTTGTGCATATGCAGCAATCTCGGCCATGAGCTGGGGACCTACTCTCGTTGATGAGCTTCTTTGACCGACAGGGAATTCTGGAAACTCTGCTTCGGAGTCGAACCGTGCAAGGGAATCCACAGAGAATCCAAAAGAAAGCGGTGAAGGTAGATGCGATAGCGACAGAGAAGATAGTGCGTCGCATTCGATTGTAGAAAACGAGAATTTTGAATGCGATGTAGTAACACTACGTGACTTCTGCTTCATCTCTGTTGGCATGGGTGGCACAAGCTTTGAGATGCACACCCAGTGCAGCTAGCGACACGAAAATGGCTCGACTTGAGCGGCAAACTAGAAAAATCGAAGCAGCAGTTTGTCAGCAACTTCTGCGAAGCATCTCTGACAGGAGAGCACGAGAACTAGTCAACCTGCCAGGCGTTTTTCGCCCACGCCAAGTCTGCTCTGAAGCAGAAGCCACAAGAGAAGTGGTCAATCGCAGAATGAGCCACATTGTTATATCATGCAGTCTGGTATTCAGAGAGAGTGTTGAGGAAAATGGCTTCAGGGGTCACAGTCGATGGGTTCCTTGGTGATATCAAGAGGAGGAAGGAGCAGTCGAATCGGTAAGTGCAAGTGTGCCTGTGCGGAAGCTTGGACCTCGCTGTATATAAATACAGATGCCGCCACTCATAGATGTAGTCCTTCCTTAACCGATTGGAGTATTCACTCCCAGTACACAGCTTCCGCCACACCTGCAACCTTCAAACTCAACAGAGAGTGGGAAACGTTGCTGGCGCTACAACGCTAGCTGTGAGTTCAATGAAGGCACAGAAGAAGGTACTTGGGCTAAAGCACGAGGATACGCTGCAGAGTATGGGATGGTGGCACAAGCATATAAATCTGCAGGCCAATGGAATGCAGCGGAAGAGCTGGAGATAAGAGTGATGGAGACTCGCAAGAAGAAGCTGGGAGCGGACCATTCCTCGACACTGATCAGCATGGGCAACCTGGCGTCGACTTACTGGAATCAAGGGCGGTGGGATGCAGTGGAAGAGCTTTTTGTGCAAGTGATGGAGACTAGCAAGAAGAAGCTGGGAGTGGGCCATCCCGACACGCTTAGAAGCATAAACAATCTGGCTTTTACATGCAAAGAACAAGGTCGGGTCGTTGAAGCCATCAATCTCATGCAAGAGTGTGTACAGCTGTGTCAACTTTTGCTTCAACTTGAACATCCTTTTTCTTTAGCTTGCTCAGCTACTTTAGCCCAATGGCGGGCAGAATAGCAGGGTGTTTCTTAGCAGCACAAGAGAATATGCTACTGAAATTGGCCCGATAGTAGGAGAGCTTACGTTTTTATTTCGTTTGTTTTTGAGATATCCCAAGCTTAATGTTTGTTCTCCATGCTAGTTCAATGGATTGAATTGGATTTTCATACAATGTCTATGGGAGTCTATGACTATATAAAACGAGATGATTAACTTGTTTGGTAAGGTTGGGATGTTTTTAAGCGTGGCGTTCTATGGAGATGCAAGGGGTGATGTGGGATGATTCCCATGAGCCGGTGTACGTATGTCGAAACAAGTGTACAAGAGGCGAGCTAGTTCAATAGAAATCGACCGTTGAATCAAGCTCAACTACCTATGTTGGTCCATGCACTTGAACTGTTTGATTTGTTCTCAGGCTCGCAAACTGTTATTTTTTTCTCCTTCGTTTCCAGTATTAGTACCTAATACGGTAGAAACAAGAAATTTTGAAGTGAACAATCCGGACACAAAATTATGGCCAAGGCGAAGGACCATAACCGTAATCAAGATATTTTTTTCGAGAAATCAATGTTAGTTTGGATTTGAATGCCGCTAGAATGAAGTGTAAAAATGCCACTACCCGGATACAGGTCGTTTGTTGAATGGACTCTGTCAGCTAGCTGATCATAGTGTAAGCAAGATCAAGCGAGTGAAGGGCTGAGTTTTTCACGGTGTATACAGCCTGCGGGAATGGTAGGGTAGATAAGAAACTGCCGTCGATTGCCAACGTTCTGCGTGGGGTGAGAAAGGGTTCAAATACATAGTTACGCGCACGGTTGCGATCACTTGGCATAGCTACGTGATGCCAATACCATGTATGGTCAGTAAACCGTATTGCAAATGCTGTAAAGACTTCGTTTGATTATGTGTTGTGTGGCTCGGTAAGGCCACCCCGTTTACGGAGACTAGCAGAGTTGTCAACAATCAATTCAATCCGCCTTTTGATTTCAGGCGCTTACCGAATAAGGAAGGGGTTAAACTTATATAGGTAACTGCTAAGCCTATACGGGTAATCAATCAATCCAATCCGAGCCTTCTGAGCCCCACTTAATTGATTGTTGACAACTCTGGAGACTAGGAAGCGAGTTAAGACCTAGGGTGTTGATACGGCAAAAGTAACAAGTGGGTGAATCAACAGTTGGGATAACGAAAGTGCAGTAGGTGATTGATTGATTCTGTGTCGTTATCTGGTGAGGTGAACATGTATCGAGGGGTGTGAGAGCTAGTCCCTTATGGGGCTAGCTCCACAATCATGTGATCATACCAGAGGGCATTGACATCTATGGTCCAACATAGGGGTATTCAATGGATCAAGGCCGTTGTCAGGTTCGATATTCCACCATACTTGTGGCATTGCTTTTCATGGCTAACGCGGTGAACTGATCATTCTGATCACTGGGACGTTCAAAGCATAGTCGGTACGATGGGGTTTTGTCATAGTCAAATATCTGTTTGCAAAGTCTTGTGGATTGATCGCAAATTCTCGCTTCCAGTAAACATTATTCTACCTGCTGTTTACATGAGAATTAAGGATAATTGTGTCAGTCACGTGGGAGACCGTAAACTTCCTGTTCGCTCGGCCGTATTTAAGCTTGCTGCAGGATGTCGTTCGACCACTCGGACTATACCATGTCGTTCAAAACCAAGAACTGTTGAGAAAATGAGTATTCAGTACAGATTGATTGAAGGAACGTTTGTGTGGTACACAACCAAGGATCGGATGGTTGCTCGTGACAACCTACATAAGCGCCCACTTACAAGTTGGTTGCTAGGGCACACAACCACACAAACGTCAACAGAAACAACTTCATTATAAGTAGATGTAGAACTTAGTTGCAGAATGGTTATCGAAATTCATTATTTTGTTCAAGGTAGCCTGCTCTGCCACTCAGCTTACAGATTTCCCCATGGTAGTCATACTCCAGCAGGGGGTCTCTTTTCAATAAGAACAATAATTTAAAAGTCGCCTACATCTATCACATATGACCATAGGTGTTGGAAGTCGTCACAGTTGAGATGTCTACTTACGGTTGCTATATCGCACAGCAGCACGACAACAGTCGTGCAACAACAACACAACCGTTTCCTTAAATAGAGCTCTCTTCCGTAGCATGTAGAACAATCAATCAATCACAATCGACCCATCTGCTCACTTCGTTGCAACGACTGTTGTTGATTCACCTACATCACCTATGTGACACCCTTTGCCGTGTCAACAATAGGACATTGAAAACAAGTTCTCCCGTGTTGTCCGCCACTTTTCGAGGTCCCGTTTTCGTAATGCAATCTCGCGTATCCCCGTTTTTGGTATTCACGAGCCTGGCTTCCTCATCGACACAACCAACAGATTTAGGTAAAAAATTTTAGGAGTATTAAACTGGATATAGTATACACAATTGCGGGTGTTGGTATGTGTTATGGCTATTCTTGCAGCCTTGGTTCTGCAGCTTTTCAGGCCTCACCCTCAAACCCCTTTCCCTCCTCCACACCATCTTTCGCATATACTACAACCGTTTCACAACATCTTGTATCTTTTAAGTTGCGAACTTGGATAGTCAAGACGGGGGAAAGCGCTCGATCATTTAACCTTGGACTTCTTAAAAAACGCGCCCGTCAGGAAAAGGCACCACAGCTCTTAGCCCTTGGGAACGTCAAGAACGCCATGAATAATGCCGCCTTCGACTAGTACAAGCACACAATGAGGCTTTGTGAGGATCATACTAGCTCCGTACTTGGATGATCGGCACTGATAGTGTTTGTAGGTTCTCAATGGACGTCTTCCAAGAACCGATGACCGAGAACCACTTTGGTCAAGCACCCACAACACCCAGGTACAATTTTACCTTGTATGGTTTGCGCAGACAGGAACGATACTTTTGAAGGATAACGTAACATGCGTCACTGTCCGTAACCGCCTCTCGTGCCTCAAGCATACTTTCAAACTCCAAGCGCAATATCAATACACGTAACCCTAAAACACAGCAATCAATAAGTATATTGAAAAACGTTGGTTTAGGAATTATGTCTCAACATGTGCTCGAAAAAATCTGCTTGCGACAATCGACGCGGCCGAAGACATCATTCGTTTCCTGTTCACCTGCGATGAGTATATGGCCTTGCACTATCGTCTACGTGAGTATAGAACCACAATATGACGGAACGGATTGTAGTTTGATTGAGTACTGTTTGTTACTTGATTATACGAAGCGGCATACTGCAGTATGCACATCACTCCAGAATGTAGATTTCACTACCAATATAGCTAGAGAGATACCAGAATACGCCTGATATTGATATCGGCGCCTAGTAGCCTGCAAGGCTTGCCGCTAGTATGCACATTACGGCGCCTATCGCTGCGGCTCGTTTCGAAGACATGGTTCTGGGTCTGTTAGAGTGCAATCGGTTGCATGGCAGGTTTGGGTGACACATTGGGCTGGTGCAGTAGGCTCTGCCTTGTGGCGGAGACGAATAATCACAGGGTGTGGCAAATTGAGCCCTGAGACTAGTGGGTTAATTAGGTTAAGCGCAGGGCAAAGTCGGAAAGAGCATTCCGAGTGGTATCGTCAGCTCGGCAGCCTGGGTCGCCTATTCTCTACGCTTCTCTACGCTTCTCGACTATTAACAATCTTCTAAGCGTATCACATCTGCCTTCATCGTCTGCCTCTAATTGTAATTTAAATATTTTGTAATTAGGAACCGAAGGGGTAGAAGGAAACAAACTGTCCACATATACCAGAACGAATGCACAGGATGTCAAACGGCGACGTAGAGAACATTGGCAAACACTGTCAGTTAGAATACTGCGGGAGACTAGACTTTTTGCCATTCCCTTGCGCAAGCTGTAACAAGTATGTACGCACATGGGTTTGTGCTAAGTGACGGCTAACAACTGTAGATACTTTTGCCTCGACCATCGATCTGAGTACGCGCATAAATGCCCTAATGAAGGAAAGGCTGCCAGGGACGCTCATGCTGCAAAGCTACTAGCAGAAAAGAAAAAGAGCAGCATACCGAACCGCACGACTCTGCAAGGGGGGTCCAGCATTGCTAATCATCCTGGCCAATGTGCAAAGTCATCTTGCAAGACTCTCATCGACACCTCTCGTGAACAAGGTGTAGACTGCCCACGATGTAATCGGCGATACTGTCTGTCGCATCGCCACGAAGAACAACACGACTGTAAGAATCTCACGCCGATTGGTGCGCGGCCAAGTTCAGTGCAACAACGGACGCAATCAGCTCTTTCAAAACTTAAGCTATGGGCGGAGAACAAGCGCAAAGAAGATGAGCAGAGGCGATCTGGGCCTAAAAAGTCAGGTTTCCTAGGCCTGGGCAGGAGCTCAAATGCGAGTGCAGCAGTTTCAGCTCAGACCGAGCTGAACGCGTTGAAGAGAGCAGCGAAAGGCGATGCAAAGGTGCCGCAGGAGAAGAGGATTTACCTGCATGTCGAGGCATCAAGCGATACCACAAAGGCTAAATTTCCGACCGGGAAGTTTTTTTACAGCAAGGATATCAGTGTTGGAAGGGTACTAGATATGGCAGCCAAAGCACTGCAAGTTGAGAACGTAAACAATCGCGGTGGCGGTGAGGAGGATAAGCTGCGAGTGTTCCATGTTGAAGGCGGGCGGTTATTGAAGTTTAGCGAGAAGATTGGAGATGCGTGCCAGAGCGGAAACATGATTGTTCTGCTGAGAGGTGTTGGAGATGGAGAGCCGGATCTCATCGACCTATGAGCTCGACGGAAAGCGTGTTGAAACATCTGACATGGCGCAAAGGGATGGTTGTTGGAAGAAGATACCCATCACGACCGTTCACGATAGTGTTCGAAGCACATGAGCACAGCATCTAATGTTCATTTCTTGACAGCAGCCACACGTGAGATTTTTTGATATGTTTTGCATGGCGCCACACCAAACACTAAAACCTTTAAAGCAAGCCCTCGCTCATGACATAGCATCCTGAAATCAACTGAAGAGCATTCAACAGCCTTGCTACACATGAGCATCCATAAAGCTCGAGCCAAGGAAGTGGTCCATGCCGCTCGTAATACAACTAGGTACTGAAACCGAACGTGGGGTAGTTCAAGGCGGCAGCAGCAGTGAATGTTGAATCGAAAATCTTAATTCTCCTTAGAGAGTTTACTCTACATCGCGGGCTCTGGGCCACGGTGGCATCGAGCACTTCGAGCACCACAGAGGACCACATCCCTTCCAGGAACCATGAGAGGCTCTGCCGACGCATATACATGGAAAGCAATGACAGACAACCAGTCATCTGTCAGAACATTGACAGCATCTAAGCTGCAAGAACGCCAAAGTCCCTCATAAATGAACTCCAGTAACCATAATCCCAACGCCAAAACCCCATGCTTGTGCCGCAGCTTGAGCGCTGCCTTCTTGCATCTCTGTTCGTCCCTCACACCATAACTCCAAACCTATGCCCACTCTATCCATATAGATCAGACGTCAGCGGCCAGGGCCGCGGGTATTCATTGCGCCGTCGTGGGATCTGCATTGCTGGGGACTGCAGCTGCTTGTCGCAGCAGTAGCCTTACGAGCTGCTTGGGCTCTGATTGCAACACCGCAAGCTGTGAATCTTCGTCCCCCAGCCGATGCTTGCCAGATTGTTAGCTCCATCAGCGAAGGTCAAATACTGGTCTCCGTTGTCACTTTTGCAGTCGTAGTTGCTAATCCATGTCAGCCCTCGCACCACAAAATCACGCCCAAGAGATGCCTACTCAAAAAACTGGCAATACCAGTAATCCTCTCTGCTCAGCACCGCACCGACATCATGGCCACCAACAAGGACTGATTGCACTCTTCCATCGATCCTGCGTATTGTTAGCTGCGCAAAACAAGCCATTACCACACTAGTCTTACAGATTGTTGTCAAGCGACAAGCACTGGTTGTTGTAAGCGTCTACAGATACCTCAGAGAAGAAGGCTGGTGCGGCAAATAACTGCACTTTGATACGGAAATTGGTAACGATATCGCCGGCTATTGCGACATTTGCACAGGGCAAGACTGACAAAAGAGTCACAAGCGAAAGACTGCGCATGGTAGCGCACTCATTAAGTTGGTAGGCGCAGTCGCAGGATCGTTCGTTGTGAAGTCAGCGGTGGGTTGCTTTGATGAGGTTGGCCTGAGGTGAACGAAACAGGGAGAACTGGTGACGCTCAGCTGGTGGGTCAAAGTGTGCCCCCATTGGCTTGCACTGCCTCGATACTTTGCCGAAATTGGCTTAGGGCCAACATTGTTTCGCACGAGCGGGGGTTGGGAAACAACCTACGAAAGAGCGCAGAGTTGGAAATTTGAGGTTTGTTTGTTGATAAGAGATTATCAGTTGCAAGAATGACATTGTACCGAAGTGCTTCATGATAAAGTGTGGCGGCATGGATGCTGACTTCGGATCCCCAGAGCCGAACGAGACCATCCGAACATGCAAGCGAAACTGACGTAAATAGACCAAGTACCTGGGACGTATATCCAACAACAACAACAACAACAACAACAACAACACAAAATTCAAGCACAGTCGTCACAATATCGGTTTCTGGTACAATATCCATTATGAGTATCATGACAGTAGTTTGCCCCTCACGGTTCTTTCGGATGAGGCCGTGCACAAGTGTCAGAGACGCGTACAGCTGACCAAGCTGTGCTGGCGGCACAATGCGCACCTCTTCGGCGCGTGCGCGCTACACCAAACGGCGCACGATGCACATTACCATGACTCAAGGAATACGACAGATATTCCATGGAAGATCTTGAACGTGTCTTGGAGGAGATTGAGCAATTCTGGTGAGTTGCTGTCTCTCGTCCTCGCTGTTGTTGCTTCTTGAACTTAAGCAATGATATGCGTACAAGGGCGTCAAGTGAAGCGAGGGGCACAGGTTTGATCACCGCAGATCACAACCTTGAAGCATGCACAACCCCCTGTGGAAATGAAATTTCATCGGCTGGCGCTGGCAGGGGTTATATACGTACAACGTCAGTTCAACATTTGACTCGGGATGGTTGCTCAAGGCCAACCTTGCTTGCGCAACCGCTAAGCTGCAAAATTCTGAAGGTGCCTGATCAGGGAGGGCAGTCCTTGCATACAGTTCAAAGATGTTGCCACTGGCCATCCACGCAAGCCGCCGCTGTCATTTCAAGGTACGTTTCAAAGTCACAGTGCGCAGCATGAGTAACGTTGATGTGCAAAGAGCAATTCCAGTTCTATACGTAGCTGGATGTTTGAAATATCTACACCGAGAAATCGTAACAGTCATAAAAGTGGTATCCGCCTAAGAAGAGAAAGAGAAGCGAAGTAAAAACCAAGTATCCCAGTTTCCGATCGACCAAATGCGCCCAAAACCCTTTTTGATGCCATGACAACACAAACTACAGCGATAAAAGATGATACGCTCAGTTAGAGAAATCCCTCGCGTGGCGGCGAGTTTTGGTTGCAACAGCGACGGAGGCGAGCGCAGGGCCGGGAGCACTATTGAATGTCTTGCCGGCATCGTGCCAGTACAAGTTGTGGGTAAGGATCTCGTCGTTGGCGGAGTAAAGCTCGGTGCCCTTCTTACCCTTAGGGAGAGAAGCGCTATCGTCACCACCAGTAACCTTGATGTTGAAGGCAAAGGGCCAGATCTGCCTGTTGGCGACGGCACCGTTGTTGTGGATGGAAGCAACCTCAGTGCGGAGCACGTAGTTTCCTGAAGGAATTCCACTGGGGATGGTGACAGTGTGGGCATTGCCATTGTCGTAGAAAATGGCGTCAGTGCCCCATTTGCCAGTCTGTTCGCGAGCGTCGCCCTGGGCGTAGCGAGTTCCCTTGGGGTAGCCGATCAAAGAGACCTCGTCGATCTTGAAGAATTCAAGCTTGGTCTTGTCGACCTTGGAGCAATCGCCCTTGCAGGAAGCGAGGTAAGTGGCAGTCCAGCCGTGGTGGGAGCAGTCCCAACCCTCTTCGCCAGCCTGGCACTGACCCTTGTGGTGCCAGTGGAAAGTGACTTTGGAGCCAGCAGGGGCCTCAGCGGTGTTGGGAGATGGGGTAGCATCCTTGTGAGCGATGATGTCAGGCTTGTTAATCTGGTCGCCCATCACAGGCTGGTAGCCCCAGCCCTGGTTGGTCTTCCAAGCAGGAGAGTTTGCAGGGAGGGGATCACTGATGGAAGCACCGCGGAAGCCAAGGTAGGTCTTGCCTCCAATCTCAGCGCTCTCAACAGCGGTGTGGCCGGAGACCTGGGCAACGAGGCCCGCTAGGAGAATCGCAGTGTTGAAGATCTTGGACATTTTGGTAGTGGGTTGAGGTTGTGGGTTTGGGTTTGGGTTGGAGCAAGTTTCCTGAACTGAAAGCTGCGGGTATGTATTTTGGTACGTAGGGAGTGAATGTGGTACGTCAAGCTCACAGAGCTGTAGAATGAATGACTAGTCAAAGATTGACTGTGAGAATGAATGGAGCGGCCGAGCGTGATGAGTGAAAAGGATGGGAGAGGCATCAACCTTTTGTACTCAGACACGACTTCCGGTAATTCTCAATTCGTACTTGTGGAGGCACTCGATTCCTTCTTGCGATCAGCCACCCGGGCCCAAGCTGTACATCCGGCCTCGTTGTCTCTCATTCTGGGAGTCCTACTGGCCAACAGTGCGGACACCTGACATGAGCTAATGTAGGTACGAAGAGACTAGGCTTTGATCAGACAAGACCTTATCGATAGCCCCGCATGTCTCGAGAAAAGGTTCTTTGGTATCCCCAACGTTTGATCATCCCCTGTTACCAACTTCGACGTTCATCTGACCGTGTCATTTGACATATCTGCCGTTCAACCTGGGCTTTGGGCCCCTCTCAGAGCGTTTTCCTTCTACAGACCGGACTCAACGTGCGCTTACTGGCATCGCAGCAATCCTTGTAGACTGCAATTACGACCGGAGCCATTCGGCCCAGGAACGCTTCTCCTTGGCAGCAGTCGTTCCTGAATCCAGACTTTGGAAATGCGGAGCCGTGGAGCGGTGTCATTTGCATACCCAACGAATCAAGAGCAAAGTTGTTACGTTTCTGCAGGATTTCTCCTTACGAGCAACATGGACTCTTTGCAATTAAACGGCTCGGCTGCGGGCTCGGCGCGGTTGGTGCGCGGCAACGTGGTAGGCCTGCCGCTGTGCGCCAGTGTTTCAGATGTCAGCCTTAGCAAATAACTATCGATAAACAAGAAGGACGGCAAAGTGCATCAGGCTGTTGTGCATCTCAACAAGACTCCGCACGAAAGTCACAGCCTACATCCAGATTTCATGCAGAAAAGAGACGGCATCTTCGTGGAGTGCCGTTTCCATATTGCTTCTGTAGAGAACAGATTGCTTTCGACTGTGATAGAAGATCCACCAATACGAGCACTCCCTTGCTAAAACCAGACCTTAACCCTGTGCTGCATTTACCAATGGTTCCTCTCCTTCTGTCGGTTTCTCTGTACCATTTCCCCATCCTTTCCGAGACCGTGGAGCTGCTGCTTTGTTTCGTCTCATGCAAGGCTCATCTAGAGAACGCCCTGTGTATCGTCGGCAAATGACAACACAGCAGCAGCCACAGCGCAAACTGGTATTGTTATGACGTCGGGGTAATCAAGTGGGCAGTAAACGGTGAGCCACATCCCAGATGGGCTATTCTTCTCGAGGGCCGCACAAACCAAATCCAGTTTAACCTGTACAAGCGAGATGTCTTCTTTACAGAAAGTAGCATGACATTGCATAAACGTAAACGTCTGTAGATCTGGCGAGATTACATTTTGATGAAGTTGGCACCAAGATGTCTGGCGGTGGGGAAATGACTATGCTGTGAAGCCAACTTATTCGATAGTAAGTTCTGCTTTCTCGTTACCAAGAAATATGCTTTTTTTCAGTCACAAGTCGTGCGACGAACTACATACTGCAGCATCCACTAGTGACGCTCGACCTGAACCATGTGTCAGCAGAAACGAAAGTCCTCTGACCTACGAGGCTTTGCGGCTGGCAACCTAATGACAAGATCGTCTTCCACCAGATCTGTCACCTCAGCCACGTGGAATTCAAGTATGCAGTATTCAGCTCAATGCACATGTCAGGCACCCCTACAGTGAACAGGTATTGATTTCAATGCACTGTATACGGCTGGTTTTCTAGACTGACTTTACTGACGTCAGATACGATCAATAAGCCAACGCCATCGAAAAGAAGGTCCAGTTGTAACCAGGAAATTTTCTTGGTGGCTGGCTGCAGTGCAAAAGAATACAGAAATCGTGAATAAAAATGGTTCCATCGCACTGCGTACATTGGCTACAATGTTTTAGTCCAAGTCCGACAACCCAAACGCCACGATCTTAAACGAACGGGTGCATAGCCGGGAAGTGGAGTTGGTCTTCTGATGTCCTCGGAGATTCACAGCACCCAATTAGTGATGATTGGCGCTGTGTTGTTCTAGTTTTTGTTCTTCGTGATATTCACGGGAGATCGTCACGGGACCTTGAAAGATTTCAGCCAGCACTGGAACACCCTTGCCACCATCAAAGTACGTCTTTGCCTGTTTGACTGACTTCACCCTCTACCGATTTCCATGGATTTTCGAAGACAAAATCATCTCCGATCGTCGTACCGATATGTTCTGTTTGCTCCTTTCCATCGGCAACTGCATGACGCGGTGCATATTGACTTACGGCCCGTCTACGCCAAGCACTTACGTTCCGAAGATGTTAGATGTCTTGAGCCTCTTCACGACTACGATGACATTTACAGTGCATTCTGCGATCAGGCAAAAAGGAGAGACGGTAGCTGTGAAGGGCTATCGCTTGCGCTCGGCGCCTTGAGAACACAGTTATCAACAATCATTCGATCTACAAGTAGATTACTCAATCAAGCATATAAAAATTGACATGAGGACCATGGCAGACCTAATGCGGTAATCAACTCGCTTATCAATTGACCGTTGACACCTGTAACAGAGAGTAACTATGGCTGCTTCTGGTTCGTCCCAGATGAGCTTGCTACTGATATCTACGATTCTTGTAGGATATCCACCAGTAGGACTGAGATCATGTCAGTATCCTTCTGCAAAGCGTGAGCCTTTCGAGACGGCTTTGTTCGAATACATCTTCACTTACTGGTTTGCCAGTGCGACCGCTTCCGTCAATGATGACACGTTTACTCAGGCCCATGGCGACGATTTTTTATGATGGGATTTAAGTGTGTAGTTGACCACCTTGCACTTCCCTGCTCGAAGCCCAGATCTGGAATTCATCTGATCTCTGGACACCTTAGGATGTGCTTGGGAAAAGATTTGTTAGCCTGCGATATATACCCTCAGGTTTCAGCAGCAAGAAGGTCGGCCTTTTTGTTTGCTTAGAATGTTCGTATGGAAGTGTCTGCTATGGGGTAAAGGGCAGGTGGAGATGTGCATCGAGCTTCCTGAAGGCACTATCTCATATCAGAATCTTTTGGTATTTTAGTTCAGCAGTCGACGGTACTGTTGTTGGGATTGTCTGTCTCCTCCAATTGTCCAGCCTTCAGCTGACCTCGGTTCCGAGCAGCCTTATGAAGTAGATATAGCAATGAGCTGTGCTCAAAAGAAAGTCCACGACATAACGCTGACTTGATCACTGCAAGCGCACTTCAAAGTGCAATTGTTGTACAAACTCGGCTCTCAAGTGGTCGATCAGGCTGCCAAGATGTGTAGTCTGATATTTTAATCTATTTTACTCTAATCGCCCTTCCCTCTTCCTCTCTCCCTCTCGTTTTTTTTTTCGAATCTCAATCCGCCCGCAACTACTTTCTAGAGCTATTTGCGGATACCAGGCTATTATAGCATGAGCTATGACGGCTTCGAATTTACCCATGGTTCTATTCCAGTTTCATATGACGTTTTCCATTCCGGACTGTCGTAACTTTTTTCCAGCCCCCTGATGGATCGGAACGCAAAAAAATCGCGCGTGCATTTGCGTGCTCACATTGAGCGAAATCGCATCATCAAACATATGATTGAATGCCTTTTCGTGTTGTGTGTTGTGTCTGAAGTGTAATGATGGGGGCCTGACCCGAAGGGGACGGAGTAGCGGGGCTGAGCTGACTTTCGTGGTGAAGGACTACCACGACAACCCTTCAGTCTTCCCGGCCTTATCGATGCATCCCATCGCTGCATAAGTCATATGAAGGCTGCCAAATGGATGCCGAAATGGATGACCCGAATCCTCGCAAGCGGTCCCGGCCTGTTGTGTCCTGCCTGCGCTGCCGCGATAAGAAACTGAAGTGCGACCGCATCGCACCATGCGAAAATTGTGTAAAAGCACGAGTGGCCGACGGCTGTGAGTATCAGCACAGTGGTATTTCATCGTCAAAAGCTTCCCCACCGGTTTCGGCAGTCAATACCAACGCCTTAATGGATTTACAATCGAGGTTAGCGAGAATAGAAGAGATATTAGGCATCAGGGCGACGAAAGACATCGATTCAGAGGAAGTCGCGAAGCTGCAGGCAATCGGAACTGTGATAGTGAAAGGAGCCAGGAGCAATTTTCACGGACAGAATGACCGAAATACGTTACTCAACCAGGTAGGGCTATGTTCATGAGTTTGTCTTCGCCTGCCCCTTTGGCCCCCATTTTGTGACATACATCTGCTTAAAACTGGTATGAACTTCGCCTTACTAACAGTTTACAGTTCTTGGAAGTCAAGGAGTTCATCAGTGAAATATCTCAGGACAGGCAAATTCAGGCTTCGGCGAAGCAGATCAAGTTCCTACAAAATAAGTCTCGGAGCTGGATGGGCTCACCTGATAGTATCGTTGGCTCAGACTTCTCCACCGCACTTCTCCGGCTCCGAGAATTTTTACCACCGAGAACGTATTGCGATAGACTTGTTTCCATTTATTGTCAACATTTCGAGCGAACCTTCAGGGTATTGCACATTCCAACGTTCATCCGTCGATGCGACCAGATCTGGACCAATGGAAGCACCGATGTCTGCATTTCCTCCAGTATTCTACCCGAACTTACCGCAGTAATGACGATGGCATATCATATGGATGATGCACAACAGCTAGGGGATGATGAAAACTACAGGACGTACCTGAAGGGACCCGCCATGGATTTGATACAGGCTTGGCTAGATGAGTTTAGTAGGAAGCAGCGCAGTGAGATCTCTACTTTGCAAGTAGACATCTTGCTTCTATTATCCAGAAGTCAACGGGGCATACAACCCGAAAAGCTCTGGAGCTCAACCGGCGCACTGGTACGGTCTGCAATGATCATGGGTCTCAATATGGACCCTGCAAGCATCTCTGGCATCAGTCCATACAATGCCGAGATACGCCGCAGGCTTTGGTCTACAATCCTTGAGATGGATCTTCAGGCTTCTATGTTCTGCAACATGCCGCTTGTCGTCCCAGAACTCAACCTAAACTCTCTATTGCTATCGAACATCAACGATGCAGATTTCGACGAAGCTTCTTCTACCCTTCCTGTCTCGCGATCTAGTGATACGTATACAGACAGTATCTATCAGACTGTTCTCGCATTCTCGCTACCGCAGCGCATCAAAGCTTTGTCGCTTATTCAGCATTTCACGCCTGACATTCAAGAGGGAATCAGCCTGGGCAGGAGAATTGAACAGTGCTTATTGCAGAAGCCGCAGGTGATAGACCTACATAGTAGTGGCACCCCTCTAGACGGCGGCTCATTGCTGCACCGCGTCTTGCTCGATCTCTACTTGCGACGACCCTTACTTCGACTGTACAAAGCCTTGCTGCTGGGACATCAAAATAACAACCTAGTGCTTGCTGGGGTACGAGAGCATTGCCTCGAGTCTTCAAAAGTCATCCTCTCCTATCAAGAGTTATACACTATCCCCTCGCTCGTCACAATCACTAACAGCCCATCGGCGTATCAGAACTTTTTTTACCGGTGCTGTAAGATGGATATACTATGGGCAGCGCTCACCTTGTGCGAGCAGATCAAGCACCACCCTGAGCTCGATACAGCAGGAACAGGGCATGACAGCTCCTCTTTCATTCGAGCAGTCGAGACTACTGTCACCTATCTCGTTGATCGTATTGGGCAAAAGGGCAGTGATCTCAAAGACATAGTCTTTATCGCAATTGCTTTGCAGTCAGTTCAGCTTACCGACACGATAACGGATCGATCTTATTACCTAAGGCGAGCTGCAACAACGACGTTGGCCCGGTGTCGAGAAAGGTTGCTGCATCCTCTGGCCATGAATGAGCTATCACCTGCAGCACGACCTGTGAATTGTTCTAGCGGGGACGAAGCGCTAGCCCAAATTTCAATTCCAGACCCAATCGCATTACCTATTCCTACCTCGAGTCGGACTTCTGTTCCTACGGCTGATACAGCCTTCCTGTCGGAATTCCCAGCAAGCTCAGAGCGGTGGTTTGGCAATCTGTCTGACTTAGCCGTGGAGTACAACGCCTTTCAAGCTGGCATTTTCGACCCTGATGACCCACTGAACTTTGGCATCTCCCAAAACTGGAACTGGGAGCACATGTGGCAGTGAATTGTGGGCAGCGATACATGAAGAGATATGAGAGAGCAGGAGTGTATGATTTGGAACGGATGAAAAGGCATCGTGCCAAGCCCATGTGCAAGGTCACACAAATGGGGGGTTTCAAGTTTTACTTCAATACAGAATATCTTTAAGTGTCATTTATATACTAGAAACATTTTGGCATAACTGAGCAATCACAAGGAGAAAAAAGATCTTAGATGAACATCAACAAATTTTTGAGAAAAGATAATTCTTCATCTAGGTTGTTTGCTCATCGCCTTCATGCGCCGAAGAAAACACTTGTCTCCACATTTTTGCGCTCGACACTCAAGAGGATGGAATGCTTTGATCGTTCGTCGTGAAAACTTCCCTCGGATCAACGTTCGTCTTGATCTGTTTCATCTTTTCATAATTCTCCCCGTACAACCTCTCGCTCCATTGTTCTTCTGTTAATTCTGTATCGCGATAGTTCACAAATCCCCTCAATGGTACGCCCTCCTTGATCAACTGCTTCTCAAACGGCCTGAACCCGTTCTGCAGGTACTCGATCCCATCCGCCGGCCACTCGCTCAGACCGTTGGCGAGCCGGCCCTCCCAGCGGATCAGCCACTGGCTGTTGGCATGGGCGAATGAGGTATCGCTATCCTTGAGGGCTCGTGCAGGGCTACCACCCCAGAGGTCAATAAAACCAAACTTAGTCATATCGGTGCGGTTGAACGCGAACGTGGTATGTTCGTACAGAGCGAGTGCAGATTCGTACGTGAAAGGCTGGTCGGCACGTAGGACCAGGGCTTGGAGGTACATGCTTCGAGGAGGGAATGTATCGGCTGTGCCATCGAGAAACGGGGTAGCGATGTTCTCCATTGTCCAAAAGTCCTCGGTCGAAGTCGTTAGCACTGTGTTGTTTGGTAGCCGCTCGATGAGAGGAGCGATAGTACTGTTGAAGTCCTCGGGGTCACCGTAGAAGTAACCACTTCCAGACCATGGCGTAGCGAGCTGCCAGCGGATAGCGAATGTATCTGGGGCGTCCGTCTGCGCATAATCTTGTACTGCTAGCAGAGCCTCAACACCAGAGCTGATGTTAGTATCACTTGGTAGAGAGATGGTGAAGTTTGTCACCAACTCGTGCTCAGGTTTCCATGTCTTCGTTGTCAGAGACAGAAGAACACCGTAAGAGGAGCCAGCACCTTGGGCAACCCAGAAAAGGTCTGCATTCTCATTACGAGAAGCTTTGACGATAGTGCCATTATATAGCATGTACTCCACGCTGTCAAGGAAGTCCATTGGTGTTCCGAGAAATCGAGTCGTCGTGCCGAATCCACCACCAATGGACGATCCTGCAAGACCTACCCAGTTCGCGCGAACATGAGGGAAGTGACGACCATGGTTCTTCCAGAGCCATGTGATAACTGGCCCGACCCGGCTACCACCACCATAGCTGCAGACCAAAGTTAGCTCAGAAGTAACATTTTCACGATATTAGATGACTTACGTTACCGTCTCAGTAGCCTCATCGTATGTAGTGTTATTGAAGTTCACCATATTGATGACCATTGCACCATTGTACGTGCCTCCAAGGCCGTATGCGCCGTATGAATGTCCACCATTCAGCGCAGCAACCTTAGTCTCAGATTCGACTGCGCACGCTAGTGCCACTGCAATATCATTGGTAGTAGTGGGTACAACGATGGATGCTGGCTCAGGGTTGTATCGCAGTGACCAAGGAGAAGTGGCGGTTTCCCAGTTAGAATCTTCGGGAACAACTAGCTGGAGGTTCTTCTCAGTGAGACATGCCCTCAGAGCGACCGGGTTCTGAGCAGCCGCACTAGTGAGGAAGGTAGCAAATAAGAAGGAAGATAAATGCAGACGTGACATGCTGCGGTTTGAGGTGAAGAAGGTCTGCATGATAACCGTCAGAAATGATACGAGCCAACACATACACTTGATCGTCCGGCTCACCTATATATACGTCTTGACATGTCGCAAGCTTCCAGCACTGCCGCACGGGTAGTCTGGGAACATCTGGCGGAGCATCTTCCAGCTCATTTGATGGTAGCCTTGGCGCCAACCATAAAGACTCGATGAGCCCGAAATGATGCCCTGAGTTAACGCTCACATGACTTACCAACTCAGTTGTCGCCGTTTCATAAGCGCTAGACCAATATCTTACCAGGTCATACAAGCACCAACGATATCCATTCGGGATGATGCTCCCGATAGTATTGTTGGGGGACAAAAATTAGCTACTACCGAATACCGTGCTGGCGATCGTGGGTTTCTAGTAATTCGGCGAGACTTGCTCCGAAATCATACCGGAACGATGTGCGGACCGATGAGAAGCTGGGCGCTTGTCTTTGCGAAACAACTGATGTGTTCTGAATGTACGGATGGGCGCGGAAAATTAGTTGAGGGAGGCATGAGACTGAGAATTGTCTGTGGAGATATCTCAGGCACCAAGAACTTGAAAGCAATCCGGAGCAGCGGAAGGACGGTATATTGCGAGTAAATTGTAGACATACGAGGCACTCGTGAGCATTATCGAGAGTATCGGAATACAACCAGCAATGCATGTGAGATTCCGTAATTTCAAAGCCTTGCAAGGGACACATCTTGGCCCAATGATTTCTGTCTAGCCTTTTCATTCTCTTCCATCCACCACTTCTTTCTCCTCTCATGGCCTGCCATGAACACTTCAAACCATAACTTGTCATACGGAGGCAGTCTTCGTCCTGGCTGGCCAGCTGCAGGCTCTCCCGCCAATCTTCTGACTGTCTCAAAGTACTCTTCAAATTCCGGGAATACAAGCGTGAACGACGATCCGTCACCCTTCTTCGCGATCCTATCGTGCTCCCAACGCTGCTGTTGCTCAAGAGATGGTAGAGTGGCACGGCCAGAGAGTATACGCGCAGCAAGGACGGCCTGCCACTCAAAGATCTTGAAGGTAAGACCTGCACCGACAGCTCCAACGAAGAGCAGCGTTGGATCTTTCTGGTAGACTACGTGTTGGTACAGACCGGGTATACGGTTGTTGCGAATTTCAACGTCTGGCAGGAAAGGTAGAGACCAAGAGTATCCGGTTCCAAAGATGATCTCGTCAACTCCGCTGACTGATGAGCCATCGATAAAGTATACCGTGCGTTCGCTATTAGAAGTCCTAATGTGTGATATGGAGGGCTTCTGAGCGATTCCGGGGTGTTGGAAAGCTACATCGCCGAAGTAACCGTTTGCTTTATGGCCGATGATAACGGCATAAACAGGGCCTTTGGCCACACCAATTAGGTCGTATGCAATGTCTGCACCGGAGACGGATGCACCTACTACAATAACTGTCTAGTCAAGGTCAGCGGTAGGATATTACAAGACCTGGTAAACCCAACCTTTCCTCTATAACTGTCACGTCCACGGAACATCTTGCTGTGTTTTACGCTTCCTGGTCGTGATCGTTCGAACGCAGCCAATCCCTCAATTTTAGGTATGTATGGGACGTTGAAGTGCCCACAAGCCACGACAACAGCGTCAAACCACTCTTCCCACCACTCATCCTCAGCTCTTACGTCTCCATCTCTCCGCAGTACCAGCCTCCATTTGCTGCCAACTTTCTCAGCTAGCTCTACGCTAGTATTGTATGACACAAACCTCTCATAACCATTACGACTCACAAGGGATTCAATGTAGCTACGAATCACGGTATGACTTCGGAAGGGCGAGTCGTTGCCGTGTTTCGAGATTGTAAGTTGGCTTCTCTGTTCAGGGATTGCCTCTTGAGAGAATGACATTGCAATGCTGTCGACATTTGTCTCAAGGTATGGATAAACGGAGGTTTCGGCATGACGCGCTTGATTGATTTTTGCTTGGCGTGCAGGAAGCTTCGATGGTGTTTTAAGAGGGAGGTCGCCAGTGCGATTTGCTAGTGCGTCAAGGTCGTCAGGCAACAGGTTCGGTGGTGGTGTGCTATCTTCAAGCCTTGGATTTTGTTAGATGAGGTGTTGTTCGAGGATACGCAATGCACTTTCAGGGTCAATCCCTTACCAGCAGCCGCCTGGCCTATCTCTTCGTTCGAAAACGCGGATGAATTCAAATGCTTGTTCCTGCGCAAGCGCATCAATCGATATAGCTCCGGATGGACCTAGCCCGATTACCGCAACGCGCTTGATAGCCATGTTCGCCAATTTCGATTTGTACGAAGTGTGAAGGACTTCAACGATGGAATCAGAGGCCCTGGAAATGCCCTGGGAGAACCAGAGAACTGATATAATACTCTTGGAAATGCCCGCCTCACTGTGATAGGACGACGCGGAGCCCCTGATCTTGTACCTTAACAAGTCTCTTTACGACATCGCTATCGCGTAATCTTATGTAAGCACTGCCAGTGGTAGTTTCAGCTTTGAATGTACTCCCAAAAGTAGGATAACTTTATATCTGCTGTGCGGAAGTGTAGAAGGGGTGGTAGATATACAAAGTTGATGAAGGCGCTAAGGGGTGGGGGACCTTAGCGTGTATACGCAGTAACGCAAAAAATACTCAAGAACTACACTCCCTGTGCACCTCTATCGACAAAAATAGGTTTTCTGCATGCATATATAGAGAATACCTAAGGTTGTGCTTCTGTTCTATAGTTTTAGCAAATTGACAGACCGTTGTGATGGGGGCTTCATGGTGCGCCATTGTCTGTGCGCTAGGTATTTCGCAAAGAGATCACAAGAGATATGTGCCGCTCAGTGTCAACACATCATTTGGGCTGCACGCACCATACCATCTGTCGAAATGCTGAAAGCCTTATCCCCACTCATCTTCTCCAGTCTGACTTTGCGACATATGTTCTAAGAATTGCGCGATTCAAGGACCCTAGTTCGAAAAAGCTTAGCCCCTCCCTCTTATCCGTCAACACCAAAGCATCGCCTTGATCGTGATTATTGTTAACCAAAGAACACCGCGTACCTTGGACAAGACGCTCTGGTTAATAGTACTCGGCATAGTAGTCAGCCTAATGCGGAACTGTGAAGACACTCAACCCTACATACTGCCCAAAACTGCGTGCTATCACGTTGAGGATGGCGTACTGTCTGAATAGGCTTTGAACTCACTCGCTGAATCTGCACATGAGCACAGTGTTCTCAATTGCGCTTTCATATTAACCCATTTGACAAGAGTTTAGTCCAACTGAGGGTATAGCTTCAAAAGTCTTCATTTTGACGCAGTGGCAACCCTCTTGGTCGGGCTTCGAAATCGGACTCTGCACCTCCACGTGGTGAAGCCTGGGAACCTGACTCTTTGATAGCTCAGAGCCAGCGCAGAGACGTTGTGTTGATGGTGGAGATGAGCATTGCCTGTGGTAAGACAGCGCACAGTTTTCATCTTAACAC
>JALRMI010000262.1:0-42140 GCA_026120165.1 Leptosphaerulina australis
CCGCCCCCCCCCCCCCCCCCCCCCCCCCCCCCCCCCCCCCCCCCCCCCCCCCCCCCCCCCCCCCCCCCCCCCCCCCCCCCCCCCCCCCCCCCAGGGGCCCGCCCATAATGTCAAGGGGAGGACTCCAGCTTCTCATGGTACAGCTGCTGTAGGAGTGCTAAGGAGTATATGCAGGATATCCTGACAGCCACATAAGTCAAAAGGAAGGAAAGGATCAGGCTCCGTTCTATTGTGGAGATATTGATGGTTTCTCCGTGAACGGCCAAGAAACCTGGCCTTTGAAGAGGCATTTGTACCTGCTCATGAATGCGAAGTACTCGTGTAGAAGAGTGATGGAGACTACAGGGAGAATACCACAGATGATGTCATGGCGAGTGGGAGAACGCAAAACCCGAAGTTTAAAGGCTTTCAGCTATGCTCGCTACCCGTTAGCATCTCGCAAGCTAAAGTTAACGCCTAAAACTGCGGACATCTATGGACTCGAGTACATCATCGTAGCTGAAGGTAGCTGCGTACAGCAGCAGACCTACTGCAACCAGCCAAGTAACGGTCACATGCTCAAAAAATTGGTCTATGGGACCATTGAGGACAGCGTGTATGCGCCGCAGCATGTACTCTACGCAGTCATGTGCCCTGCCTCGTGTTTTGTCACGATAGCTACGCCTCTATTGCTTTGTTGTATAACGCCGAAAGTCGGCGAACCGCAATATCGACTGATAATAGACGGTGTAATAGTCAGTCCGGACGCTAGGCTTTTCGATAGTGGAAGTGATATGCGATATGAAGGATTGACAGTGTGGCTTTGAAGTGCGGTAAAGGTGTGGAGCAATTTCCTGATTGTAACCGTAATCGTATCAAGCCACTGAGTTTCGAACCAGCCAGCAAGGCGTCGTGGAAGTAGGCTATTGATTGTTTGTTAAGAACACCCCTAGCTGTTGCAAGATCAGTATGCTGGACTTGGGTTTTGGAATAGAGATTACGAGGTGTTGGGGGCTGTGGGAGGCGGTCGATGATGTCAATGGTGATGCTGAAACGTGATGCGCTGGTGTCCGGACCTCAACATTGGCGACCAGAACCGCGCAAGATCTAACGACAGTTGAATCTCCGTAACACCAAATTGGACATGCATCTGGTGTTGTGTAGCTGGGGCTGCGGTATCTAAAGAAAGCTCCAACATTACCAGATCTAGTCGTGACACGAGCGCGTAGGCGGGCGGCTGTTATTTCAAGACCCTGAGCCTGTGCGAGCCGCCGAGCAGGGAAGAAAGAGCCGCATCGAGCGCTTACACACCCCGTATGGAATGCTCGATCTGTATTCTCGGAGATTAAACGTACTGGAGAACTGCAGTTTGGTCTCACTCTACATGGAATCTGTCTGAACACAGAGAATGCATGGACGAGGGCGCCTATGGGCGGACCTTGGTACTGACGGCAACGGACATGCCATGACATGACTTGTGAAGGACAAATCTTTCCTGTCTCCTGACAGAGCATGCATAAGTGCAAAAGTCTTAGTTGGCGGCCGGTATGGTAGAAGACGGACCCTTAGAAGCTTGACACGATTGGTTCTGCAGTCTGAGGCGGTGCAGCGCTTCTTGCTGGATCTCGACACGAGGCTCGTACGTTGATTGGTAGGAATCCGCAGCTCTAAGAAAGCAAACATGTTGGATGTTGGACCTCACGCCTGATCAATGTGGCATTATAGCAAAGCCAGTGTAGTTCGCATGCCCACACCATGAGGGCTGGTCATTCTATGAAGAGTAGACGAGTTGAAACCGCCGTGTTTGTACAGCAGTGCTAGCCAATGGAGCGCGACCCACGATCCTCACGCATGACATGTCGATCCAGATCAGGTGGAGTCCAATTGGAAGCTTGTGCGGCAGATGGCCGAACACCTTTTCGGACGCAAGTCAGGCCAACCCTCATGCAAGGCCACTAACAGTCTGGAGATTTAACAGCTGATGGGATTGAGTCAAACGTTGGGCAAGAACTCTGTTCGCATGCACGCAGGTGGCATGCAGAAAGTAGTAGCCAACACATGAAAGCTCACCACTCGTTCGGCCGAAGTTTATCCTGCCAAGCAGCTCAAACGCATAGCCACAGCCATTCATTCTCGATGCTATCCATTGCAATGCAACGCCGACGTTTACACGTACTGTAACACGCGTTCGCGATGGCAAATATGCTTGCCGACCGTCCAATGTGGCGTGCAAGGGTACTATCCTTACTATCCTGGACACTCGCCTCTCGCCTCTCGCCGTCTCCTCGGTCAGGGCTGGACAGGCTGGACAGGCAGGACAGACTGTCAAGTCTGAATAATCTGCGTAGAATGTACTAAATCTCCGCGACATTCGTCACTCGCCATGCTGGCGGAGTCCGTCTGTCTAGAGGCCCCAGCAGCTAGGTGAATTGTCTCGTCTGATAAAGAGAAGCAGGTGTGCAGCTACAGCGTGGTCGTGTTCTATTCATCGAGCGTTGCCATTGTCTCCACTGTACCACCTCACCGCCTCGCCTTCTCTCCCAACGTGACCCGACTTAACGAGCACCAGACTGTAGAAATCGGCTAGACACCAGACTGTAAGAATCGGCTAGACACCATCCTGCACGAGTACATATCGGCACTGTGGCCCCCAGAAAACAGTTCGCTTGTTGTTGACCACTGCCACGCTGTCTGATATCCACTCGACGCTCCTCACCTTGTACAGCCAGTACCACAGCAGCCAGCGGCATCTTCAGACATCAACCAACTCGACATCGAAACGCACAGCAAGACGCACCTCGATTGGCTGACAGGCGCTGTTGCTGATTTGCGTACCCAAGGCACCGCACACTACTGGCTCGAAGTTGAAACACACTATTTCTGGTCCTGCAGTTCGACTTCCCACAACTCTCCCAGGCTTCCTAAATCGGGCCAACAACCGCTGGCCTCAGTCTCGCGAGGCGCGCTACCCTCCTATCCCTGTCTGCTCAGACCGCTGATTGGGTCCCACACGGTGCCGCTGGCGCCCCACCTACGACAGTTGGATTCACCTTCAGTTGGCATAAGTATCATTGACTCCTGATACACTCTTGGTCAGTGCAAGTTCTTCACTTTTCTCTCATCCCTTCTCTCATCCCTTCTTTCTACCTGTAACACCCAAGCGGTGCAGGTTGCATTCTTCAGTCCGCGACTGCTCAATCCACTTCACACCCCCTCCCCTTCCACCAGCCTTACCATCATTCCTTGGCAGCGCCAACACCACTCTCCCTTCCAGCCTTCTTGCAGCAGTATCGTCTCGATATTCTCAATCGCACTTTCCGCCGGCCGGAAATCATCACTCGCCTTAATATTCACGGCTGCGCTGTGTTTCAACCTTGACAAGCTCAAGCCACAGTCATAGCCTCCCCGGACTGCGTTTACTCAACCTTAAACAGACCGGAGCTGTCACAAGGGTTAATCAATCTTGCAGATCTGCTATTGGACCAGCATATTGCTACTTCGGATTCAATATCGACTTGCACCTTCAGTGAAAGTCAACCCTCATCCACCTTCTCAGCGCCAAAACACAAGCACAAAAGCACGATTCATCATGCCTTATTCAGCAAACCTGGCTAGGGAAAACAGTGCGGCGTTGGACTACTTCATCCAACAGCCTGTCTCGCAGGACATGATCTCGTACCTCGCACAAAAGGCTACACAGGTCATCAGATGTGAACCTTCGCTCGACAAGAACCTGCCCCCCACCCCACCTGCCTCCCCTCCCCACCAGGTCAGGGAGCCGTTCCTGCCCTCTGTCGAGGAGTTCATCACATCCCTTGTCGAGCGCTCGCACGTTCAGGTGCCAACCCTCATGACCAGCTTGGTCTACCTCTCTCGTCTCCGGTCTCGCCTTCCCCCCGTTGCCAAGGGCATGAAGTGCACTTCCCACCGCATCTTCCTAGCCTCTCTCATCCTCGCAGCCAAGAACCTCAACGACTCCTCGCCCAAGAACAAGCACTGGGCTCGCTACAGCACCGTTCGTGGCTACGACAACTTTGGCTTCTCCATCACCGAGGTCAACCTCATGGAGAAGCAGCTGCTTTTCCTTCTCGACTGGGACCTCCGCATCAACCCCGAGGACCTTTACTACCACCTCGAGCCCTTCCTTGCGCCTATTCGTGTCTGGCAGGCCCGCCAGGCCCGCCAGGCCGAGAAGGCCAGGCTCATGGAGCAGGAGAAGAAGTACGCCCGTCAACAGCAGCACCAGCTCACTGCCGAGAACCTCGCTTATGAATACGCTTCATACGCCCCCCGCCAGCAAAAGTATGCCTACCACTCCTCTCGTGCAGCGTCACGCACCCCTTCTTTGTCGCCACCCACCCGCAGCTCCTCGGTCTCCACGACTTCATCGCCGTCTAGCTTCAACGATGAGCCTACCGAGGCCATCATGCACAGCTACGACCAGGGCGCAACCATTGTACATATCAATGCCCCCGTCTCGCAGAGCAGGCTGCAGCACTCGCTTCCCCTCTACGAGGACAAGCCGGCGAAGAAGACGAAGACGTCGGGTGGCTTCTTCAACAGGATGTTCGCCGGAGCGTACACGAGTCGTCAGACATCATACTAAAATTGCATTCACTTTCCCATATCATCATCCGCCTAGACCCACGAGTTTCATTCGCATCATGTATATCTCACCACGAGATAAAAACGATTTGCATGGACATGATATGCCGAAAAGATTGCCGGACAACCATTCAACATATCATCGCATGATATACGGCGTTTTATTTGAAGCATTTGCACAGCACGCATAGCATTGCATGGCGTTTGAAGGAGTAAACACACCGTCTTGTTCATTTTTTCTATCGGCCGGCGCGCCTGGATATCCCATAGTAGTTAGCTACACATCTACACACTCCGTTTTCTGTCGAATATACGAGTAATGAAATCACATCCAATACTTCACACACCGCGCGTTGTCTGCTTGGCACCGTTCCAACGTTCGCTTCTTTCCGAGTGCACGAGCAATACCGGCAAAAGTGTCGTGACCTCTCCTTGCAATCTCCGTCCTGACGGCAGCTAGTGACGGACAAACCCTCCAAACTATCACCTGCAAGGCAAGGCTGGAAGTAACGAGACTAGCAGCTGTCATCCTTCGGTTCGTGCGATATGGCGGATACCTTTTGTGATCATTTCTCGCCCTCGCATTCGTATCTCGTGTGTATATATGTGTGTGAAAGTGGTGTGGGTGCACAATGAGGCGTGGGAGGTGTACGAGAACGCAGAGGTCTTTACGCAGACGCAGTAAGCTCAACCCACGACAATAGTGCCTGACAAGGCGTCCGACAGTTTTTACTTTTTCTAAAGACTGATTGTGCAGCGCTGTACCACACGTCTCCTCATCAGACGACAAAACAGCCTGTTTTTCTGCCTCGTACAACACTCCATCCGCTGCTGGCGCAGCAAAACCAACGCACTCAAAAGCCAAGCCTCGCACTATTCACTACCGGAACGAAAGGTGGACTGTTGGGCTGATTTTATTCAATGCCACGATACTTGAGCGGTCAGATGCAGCATGCAGGGGTGGAGAAGAGCAGTTTAGAGATCAAACAAGTGGTGGGCATAGATTTGATCTTTTGGTGTTTCAGGTTGAGCACTTGCTTCGATAGTGGGTGGTGAACAGGCACGCTTGCGCTAGCGGTGGAGTGAAGTGGGGCTGCAACCTGATTGGTAGAATATAGGGAGAAGGAGTCGGTGAGGGGTCCTGATATCACCGGCGAATTTGTTCGCACCGCTTCATCAACAATGCGCCATTCGGTTTCGATTGAAAGAGCGGTGCGGAATTGCTGATAATTTTTTTTCTTCCCCTTTGCAAATCTTTTCAACCCGTTTTCATTCCGTTTTCATCCCGTTTTCATCCGAGTCGATGACCTGCTTGGGCCTCCTCGGAACCGAGTAGAGTTTTCTACCCGCTGGTCTGCAAGTTCAAGGTAGTTCATGCAGCTTTGCTTATCGACAATAGAGAATGCATGACTGTGGCGTAGTCTGTCCATACTAAGGCTGGACCTTCGCCCAACGGTTCCTAACTTGCGTCTCGGTTCAAGATAATGACCGTTCTTCCAGATGGACAGTTTGCGTCCCACGGCATCGTCCCACAGAGCAAGAGACTGACATCGAAGTCAGCATGTGTTTTGGAGAGCAAGGCTTACGGTGCGAGCTCAGACTTCCTTTGTGAGAAGTGCGCTGCACTCACATACCATGGCATGCGCGTCACAGCAGGATTTCCATATGGCCAGCAGCACCATGACAACTGGACAGCCTTGAAAGAAGCTGCGAGGCTTGGTTGTCAGCTCTGCAAGTTCTTCACAGTTGCCGCTCGTCATCCTAAATCGAGACCAGGTCGAGCATTCTATTTGGATCACAATGGGCCCATCTTCTTGAGGATTGCAGAGACTTGGAAACAGAAAGTGATGTGTCTCCACTTGTATGTCCCACAAGACGAACATCCAGCAGTTTATTACCTGTACTTGAAGAAAGGTAAATCACTCGGTCGATTGTATGATCTTCCATCTTAGAGATCGCAGAAACTCCGTGGACAAGCTTGAGTCCGCGATGCGAGATTAAAATGAGCGACGCAGAGCACGACCGGCTTTCATTCACAGCAATTGCGAAGATTCATGCCTGGATCCGAGCATGCCACACGGAACACGTGGCATGCAGAAAGCAAACTGAGCCTCTGCTTCCAACTCGCGTTATTGATATTTCCCCCTCTGACCTACCTAGCCACGTTCGACTCGTAGAAGGGCATCACCTAAAGGCTGAGTATGTTGCACTGAGCCACTGTTGGGGAGACATGCCACCCAATAGTATGGATTTGTAGGTCTTCTTCTAGCTGCATCTTTGGTGTGCTTGTATTGATCATGATACAATCACAGGCTTTCTAAATGTGACACAAAGAGTGTAGATTTCTTGCGGCATGGTGTCCCGCTGCACCTGCTTCCCACGTTATACCAAGATGCTATTGAACTGACTAGAGCGATCAAGAAAAAGTGAGCTATCGCGACATTGATTACCAGGAAGATCGCTCTGATGGGTTTTACAGATACATATGGATCGACTCATTATGCATTATTCAAGACAGCAGAGCAGACTGGGCCAGCGAGTGTGAGCGAATGTCCGACGTGTATTCCAACAGCTATTTGACGGTTTCTGCAATGTCGTACGAGAACAATCGAAGGGGATTTCGATTTGTGCATGAGGAAGATATACCACCGAACCACCCACTGTGTCCTCTACCAGAGCATCCGGGCGCACATGTCTATGTCCGTTCAATGGTAGACCATGAGGCCAGAAGGGATTATCTGAAGTCAAGAGGATGGGCCTTTCAGGAACTACTGCTCTCTCCACGTGTACTGCACTTGACTTCGACGGCTATGGCTTTCGAGTGCGATACTTGCACCCTTCTCGAGCGCGGACCGGGCAGCGATTCTTTGTTCGGCTACGACAAAGACAGAAAAAGACATGTGCACAGAGCCGTCCACAGTTCTCAAACTAAATACTACGACCGTTGGCTCCATCTTATACAGTCGTACTCACGACTAGAGCTCACTTACAAGACTGATCGGTTGCCAGCCTTGTCTGGCATAGCTTGCCTTGTAGCCTCGAAAACAAACGATGATTATGTTGCCGGATTGTGGAAGAGGGATATAACAGCAGGCTTGCTGTGGTATGTCTGGCCCCCTCAATCAGTCGTCACGACGTATGTTGCTCCAACATGGAGCTGGGCTTCTACTGGCGCAATTTGGGCCCTCGACCCTGCACGTCGTCGCTTTCTCGAATTGGATATCGTCAACATACAGAGTCATCTTTCGACTAGCAACCCTTACGATGAGGTCTCAGCGGCATCATTGACAACCTCCGGTCCCCTCAAGCGGTGTATAACTAGCCAGCTCGTCAAGAAAGGACAGCGCTATTTTGTGCTGAAGGGCGAAGACCCAGTTACTGTCCGTTTTGCTCTTGACACGAGCCATACTAACTACGTCAAGTCAAAGCACTTCTGGTGCTTGGACTGTACTGTAGACAAGACTGAGGATGTCGCGATAGTTCGTACGACGCAGAGAAGCGAGATAACCTTCCATCCTCACGGTCTTATCCTGAAACGAGCGCGCGAAGGGAGTGATTCGTACGAACGTATCGGGGTGTTTGAAGTCCTTAGCGTAAGCAATGAAGACACAGACTGGCACCGGAGTGGATTCGTAAGAACAACGATCAAGATCGTTTGACACGCTGATAGCATGCCACTATGGTTTTGCTTTGATCAGTCAACTCGACTTTTTGTCTTATACTCAGTAGCACGGCCGACGACTATGCCAGTTTCCCGAATAAAAATCTTTTTACCACACGCATGTCTCTTGACTTGATTGAGCATGCAGTGGTGGCGTGTATTCAAGTTCCGCACAGCCGAGCCCCGCTGTTCTTGATGTGCAGCTGCAAATGTTGTATGCGGATAGCGAGAGTGGAAGGACGGAAAGGACAGCCGCAGGTGGGCTTAACAGAGTAACTAAAAAGTTTGGACCACAGCCGACACATGGGAAGATATCGTACGTATTGGCGGTGTAAGGTGGAACGATTCCGGTATGAAGGAAATTGTAGAACTCAGACACTGGGCTCAATGACTACCGCAACTAGCTGCTCGCTGTAGTCCTGAAACAGCACAAAGTCCAAGGGAGTAACCTCACCGAGTCGTCGCGGGCTGCAGGCGAAAACACGAAGGAACTACCCAGTTACTCTGAGATATGCCCACAAGGATTGGTCGGGATTTGAAGCCAACACGTAATCTTGGGAAGATTCTAAAGCGCAACGAACAATGCAGGTTTACCATGCCGAGACACTGCAGAAAGGTTGTGTCCGCCTCCGCCTGCCCTCTCCACGTGCATCTGCCTGCTTGCCTGCTTGCCTAGATCTTGCATCCTGACAGCCAAAGCTTGTAGATGGTAATGATGATGGTTGAGTTTTGCTAAGAAAGGCCAGAGGAAAAATGCATATGCTAGCCTGGTGTACGTACATTACCATCTTCCTCGGACGGTGGTCATCTTGCTCGACATCGTAAGATAGTTAATTCGACGAATGCTGCGCTTAATTCTTGAGGAAGACAATGTATACCTACCCTGGAACACGCTAGGTCAGGATACTCTGACAAAGATGCAGTCAGGGACCATACAGGCTGGATTTGTATCGCAAAAAACCATAGTGTTTTTCGTGCCCTATATATGATGCTGTTAAGACAAAAAGTGATACCACACTCTATCCCAGCGTTGATTGGTATAAATACCTTCTCAACAGATGCTTTTTTTTTGTGCAGTATTGCAAATGCAGAGCATCAGACAGACTGAAACCATCACAGGATTGTGGAAATGCAATAGCATCTTGTCCTACAATCTCGCTTTACCGAATGAAGTTGCATCATCCTCCAATCTGAACACTTTGTCGGGGTTCAATATACCTCTCGGGTCAAGCGCTTTCTTCACCCTCCTCATGATGTCGATTCCTTCTACCCCTACCTCATCGACCAAAGCATCTCTCTGCTTCAGTCCCACCCCATGTTCACCAGTTACTGTACCCTCTAGACTCAGCGCTAATCTTGCTACCTTCTTCAACACCTCGTCAACTCTCGACTTATCAGTCGCAGGGCAAATGATAGACGAATGCACATTTCCATCGCCCACATGCCCTACATTGGCGCAGAACCAGGGCTGTGGTGCCTTTGTTGACAGTGAGGAGGCTTGGTTGGCACCGTTTGCTTCCTGTATGAGTTTCTGTGTTCCTTCTACAAGAGCAGCGAGATTAGAGATGGGGACTGCGCAGTCAGAATGCATGAACAGATCTGTAGCATTCCTCTTCATGGCGACGAGTGCATGACCAATGCACTTACGCGCGCCCCAAAGGATGTCGATGCGCGCTGTGTCCGAAGTGATCTCGTAAGAGAGCGCCTTTTGCTTTTCGCAGAGGGCTTTGACGGCCTCGATCTGGTCGTTGATAAGCTGGAGTGATGGGCCGGCGAACTTGAGCCAGAGTGTCGGCTTCTCAGCCATTTCCACATGCGCTAGTTTTGAATGGTTGATCGCATGGACTTGTGGTCCATCGGCCAGTTCAAGAGCTTCAAGTCGATGACCTGCTCGCTGTAGCGCGACGACGATATCGACACCTTGCTGAAATGTATCAAAGGTGACGAGACCGACATGAAGATTCCGTGGTAGTGCAGCAAGTTTGAGCGTTGCTTCTGTGACTAATGCGAGTGTGCCTTCTGACCCAATGACCAGGTGCGTAAGGTCATACCCAGCAGCCGATTTTCGTGGACGGCGATGGGTCTTGACAACGATACCATCAGCGAGGACCGCAGTCAGAGAGATAACCCACTCTTTCATCGTGCCATACCGATACGCGTTCGTTCCCGAGCAACTCATAGCAATCATACCGCCTATGCTCGCGCCTGGAGCTGGATCTACTGGGAAGAATATTCCCTTTTCTTTCAGCTGATCATTCAATTCCACCCATCCTAACCCGGGTTGAACAACGACATCTAAATCATCTTCGTTTAGGGCGACGATTTCCTTCATCTTCTCAAAGCTGAGGCAAACCCCTCTTCTTGTTGATGTCAACGCGCCACCAAAACTAGTGCCACCTGAGAACGAAGTGACAGCGATACGGCGCTCATTGCATGCTTTGAGAATTATGGAAACATCTTGCGTTGACTTTGGGAAAAACACAGTCGCTGGTATCTCATCCGCAGAGACAGGCGAGTGTGCTGTGTTGGCTTTGGAATCGCGTACGGATAGATCTGTTGAGTACTCGATGTCGTGTCTGCTTACTTCTGTGATTAGGCCGACATTGCTTTCTGACAAGCACATGTATCGAGGCACCATTGTGGAGTGTGAGTCCTTGTGTTTAGAAAACATTAGTGGACCCTCAGATGGGATGGTGATAGCGACAAAGATAAAAGCTGAGGTCTGGGGTAGAGGGCCGCGTGGAGCACGCTAACTCATATAGTTATTCTCATCACGGACGGCATAAGTCCTGTACTACCCGCAGACAAGCGCCAAAGCGCTAAATCAATATTTCTAGAGGCATTGACAGAGCAGAACTAAGAAACAGGGGGTCAGCTTATACTAGAATCAAATCTCATTGTTTCGGGACCGGCAGTTTTCGTCACGGTCATTCCGGCTTTCCGAACCTCATATACAATATCTTATAGAAATCCAAATTATGGTTGCTAATGTGTAAATCCTACATGAAAAGGTACAGTAGCATTACAAGTGGTTTTGGGTATATCGTAGAAAGTCGAAACAGAAGAAAATAGGTGAACAGACAGCCACCCAGTGATATCCAACGAATCCCAGATTACTCCTCTTATATGTCAGACGGTGCTTATGCAAGAAGTGTTATGTCGAAGCAGATGCTATGCCAATACAACCAAGGCCAATTCCCAGCAAGGCATCAATAGGAAATCCAAATAATAAGATCATGGCAAATCACCGTACGTCTTCTCTCTGTTTTTTCTCCAGAACTTGATATTGCTGCTCTTCTTCTTCTTCTCCTCTTCCTTTCTAGCACCAGGCGGTGGTCCAACAGGCTCGGGCGGACCTGAGTTGCGTAGGAAGTCAGCAAGCTCACTCGTTGCGGTTCGGTTCGCTCGGACATCTGCCACTACAGGCGCACGAGCTGCAATCATAGGCTTGTGGGCGCGCGTAACTTCCGCACCACTTGAAGAAGGGAAACCTATTGGAGGCGCAGCGCCATTGCCTGCACCATTGGTACGAGTCGCGGTGGCCGAGGATGACAAAGATGAGTTCGAGCTGTTTGCACGCGCCTTAGCCGCAGCAATGGTCTCCTGGCTAAGCATGAAGGGCTGAGGCTTGCTGGTAGATGGTGCAGATGGTGGCTCCGTCTCAGTGAGGAAATCCATAAGACTCTCTTGTCTCGATGCAAGTGGCTTATTCGAAGATGGAAGCGCGGTCAGCTGGTCCTCGTCTTCATCTTCCTCGTCGGATATATCGATGGCGTAAGGATCCTTGATGCGTCTGCGAGTGCGTGTGATAACAGGCTCGGAGCTCAGTGTCATGCTCCCTGACAGCTTCTGTGGGATGTTCGAGTAAGCTGGCTGCACTACGTTGGGGGAAGCAATGAGCCCAGTTCTTGAATTGGAAGTCTGATTGGAATGCTGCGAGTCGAGAGTCGAAGCCTTGGAGCCGTATGCTGACTCCACGTTGCCATGGTCGCCCAACATGTTGTCAAACTGATCTGAGTCGATTGTTGTACGGAATGGAGCAACTGATCGCGGTATCCGGGGTTGCCCATCAGGCCCGTTTGGTGGCCCTTGGCGAATGAAGTCTATCAAATCGTCGTTGCCAGTGCTGAGGCCGGCTGGACTGCGTGGTTCCATGTTTATACGGGGTTTAGCTGAAATGCCCTCCAGGCTACGAGCGCTTGGTTGTTTCATGGACAGCTTTTGTCCAACAGGAGTCGAAGGGCCATTTGTCGGTCTTGAGCCGTTACCACTGATATCTATGAAAGGTTGTACAGGCTTCTCTTGTCCTGGTGAAGGACCAGTCGATCGAATGAAGTCGGCAAAGTCTCGCATAGACTCTGAATCGATGCGCGGCTCTCGAGCCAGCGGTCGAGTAATAACCTTTCTGCTTGGTGAGGGCTTGTGGTGAGGAGCGCCAGGCACCCCGCCCTTACTTGTGAGCTTAGGAGACAGCGCATTTGCACCAAACGAGTTGTCTTTGTCAGCGTTGGCGCGCGGGTATACCGTTACTGAAGAAGCCGTGGAATGCTCAGACTCTGATGCTGAGGCAACAGGTAACTCCTATCGAAATCAGTACCATTCGTTACCAAGAAGCGGCTCTTACTTACATCGAGAGCGCGCATGTTCTGAGGCGTAAGGGTATACTTCACAGTCTCTTCGCCCTGGACGAGCTCCTCAAACTGACGCTCCCTGTCCTCCTCTGACAGGCGCCTGCCAAGAGGACGGGAAACCTGAGGATCAGAGTCGCGACCGCTTGGCAGACGAGAAACACTGCCAGACTTCTTCGACGATGTTGAACCCACACGCTTAACGCTATGCTTCTCAGGGACCGAACCACCTGCTGCAGACGGGGAACGCAAAGACTCCTCTGTAGATCGGCGAGGCAGTTGTCGCTCAGCCATGGCTACAGTCACATCACGCGCAAGATAAGGGCTCTGCGTACGACTACGATTGCTGAAGGTGGGACTGTTCTGTCGACCTGTCTGCTCGCTAGAAATGCTTTTTTGAGGCTGGTAGCATTCGGTTTCTTGCAGAGATGGTAGGGATGTGCGACCTGATGTTGGAGGGGTCACATCTCTTTTGCGTGGTGGGCTTGCGGTACCTGCAACAGCAGTTGAACCTACACCACTGCCAATATCGGAGCTTGCAAGCCTGAGAACATCGTTCCGTGCGACGGATCGCTCCGGTATCACGGGTTTAGAGTCAGGCGTGGTCATGTTGCGAGTGGGCACAGATCGAGGCGTATGTTGTGCTTCAACATATCCGTTTTGTGTAGGTAAGAACTTGGTTCGATCAGTCCGTGGTTCGACAGAAGGAGTGGGCGATGATCGAACAGGCACATCTGAGGTGTGTGCTACGCCAATCGCTTGTAGTTCTTCGGCATCTTCATTATCAGAATGATCATCGAGATAAGATCGTGCCTCGGCATGTGTCGAAGCTATTGGTGTTGCTGTGGGCGTTTCGCTTGGCGATTTGAGGCTGTTACTGCGTGTGGAGTAGGTGCGTACGATGCCTGGAGGGCCACTCCTTCCAATCGACATCCTCTTCGATTGCAAGACCTTTGGTTCTACATCGTACACGTCTGAAGTTGTTGAAGTCGCTGAAGTGGGCGTATCAGGTTCCACCCCGCACTTGTCCAAATCCTCGGTCTTGACTAAACTACGCTCACTCCCGGGAGAGGCCGCCATGGCGTTAATCGATACGGTACCGTGGGCGCTGTCTTCGCTTTTGTGCTGTGGAAGAAGAGGCTCCACCCTGTTCTCGTCACCCATATACGAGTTACGGTTGAAGTTACTCGTCATCGGTGTTTCAAAAGGCGTCTCCGGTTGGTCCTCATCATCGTGCATACTGGACTGCTCGGGAACGGCAAAAGGGAGAGCTTCTGGGCCTGGCATCGACGAAGGCCGCTCCTTGTTGTGCCTTTTTCGGAAGTCTTCAACAGGAGCAAGCATGATGACGCTACTTGGCCGTTGGGATCGTGGGATGGGCGTTTGTGTACCGCCATCTTCCGCATCCTCGTAGGTCCGAGCAAGACCGGGTACCTCTATTTCATCCACATCCCCTTCAGTTATTGGGAGTGGTATGTTAGCCGCGATGTCTGTCTCGGTAGGGGCATGCTCGGGTATGGGAGTTGGATCGTTGCGGTACGTGTCATCTGCTGTCACTTGACTGCTTCCTCGTCGATGGAGGCTAGTGTAGCTCGAGTGAGACAGTACACTGCGATTCGGAGAGAGTGGCTGGGGAGCGGATCGTGCACGTTTCCTCCACGTCCTCCACAATCGGCCGAGTGCCGAATTCAAGGCAATCTTCTCGACATCAGGCTCCTCGATGACTAGTCGCTCGAGAGCGCCATCATCGCTATTCTCCGAGTGGTGAGCCGCCCTTTTGGCTCTGGACGCCATGCGAGCATAGGCTGCCTGTCCTGAAAGGAGCAATGTCTGCTCGGCAATATATTCCACAACAGAAGTGAGGAAGATTGCAGAGGCCCATGAGACAAGGCCAGCCTCTTCGTCTTCATCCTCGTCCATGCTTAATCCACGCTCTTGCTGGACATATCTTTCCTCGTCCTCGTCTTCCATTTCGCCCAGACGCGTGTAGACCATTATCCGCAGACGTGTGCGCTTCCACACCTTCTCAACGTCCCAGCGATCGACTGCCTTGCCGCTGTCAATGGGTTTGATCTCTTCGTCGTCCTCGCCTGACAGCAAACCCTGAAGCTCTTCATCCGCGGCTTCTGCTGCTTCGCGGGCCAGGCGCGGCTTCAGCACTTCGGAAATAGCGGGTCGAATGGCAGTGAGGGAGGGCGAGCGTGCGGTGGAGAGAAATGCGAATAACAAGTGGTCAAGGAAGCCATTGAGCAGCGATAGAGCTTGTGTTGAGAATATAGCATTTTCCAGCTCCTGGTAGTCTGAGTGGTCCTGACGTGATTGCGCGTTGTGGTTGTCTGTAACCATCTGCGACGCGACTGAGGCAGCGATGTATGCAGGCGACGGTCGCACAGTCGTGGGCATTTGGAATGTCACAGAGCTCGCGACGGAGGGACGGTCGCTCGAGAAGCTCGGCGCTCTGCTGGAGCGCCTGGAGAGCATGTCGCCCGCCTCTGAGGAGGTACGGCGATGCATAATGGGCGAGGTCGCCATGGTTGCTTGTGTCCCGTCTACACTCGTTCGACTGTCGTTGAACATGGGCAAAATCTAAAAATGATGTGCAGCTGATCGCTCTGGCTGGCTTTGACACCGCGAAGCTAAGGGGTGCCCTGCAGCGTGAGGCTTGACGAATAAAAAGAAATGATAGGAACCCTAGAAGGCTTCTCAAGGCACTCTAGTAATAACGAGAGTACTATTAGCGATTCATGGCAATACTCAATTCGCTGAATGGGTCAATGAGCGTAGGGAAGAAGAAATACGGGGCGTGGGACGATAAAAGCTCAAAGGCGGTTGAGCAACAAGAGATTGTGAGATGGTACCCCGGACGTCGATCGGTGGTTCGCGGCCAAGGTGCTTTCAGGAGCGAACAATAGGAAGTGTGCACGTTCAACAACCGAGCTCCAAGTACGGAGAATAAATATCAAGCAAGGTCCTCGCGGACACACAATTCCTCTCCATTTCTTCATCAAGCTGTGCCCGCGATTCGAGGAGATTATTTGCTGTCCCTGACACGACATTGTCGTACACTCTACTGTCGCAACATCGTGACGACCTTGCTGCGTTCCAAGGTACCTCTGCTCTAGCTGCAGTCGGCCATCCCTGATCGAGGCACGAGCTATGCAGTTCGTGTGGTGCATGTTGTGCTCGTTCTCTTGTCCAAGGACGTCGTTCGCTGACGACATTTGAGGTGCTTTGGTTCTCTCCCGAGTCAGGCCGCCGACGAAATTTGGTTCGCTGGGCTTTTGTCAGCTTTGACAAGACAGTTGGCTGCTCCGAATCTGCCTTGTTCGGTTCGAAGACATTGACATTATTGTGTCGCACCATGGAGCTCGTTGGCTGTTTTGACTCGCACACTGCGACGCGAAAAGCAACACCATACCACCCTGGTATTTATTACCATTCCCAGGCCATACTATCACCTCCTTTGCCGCAATAATACATTCACATCTATCGCCTTGTGCCAGCAGGCATTCCCATCAAGTCAGTCCCATAGTCTAGCTCATTGCCGTGCACAGTGTGATAATTGTCACCTTTTCTTCATTCTCAACCTCGCCGACTGCTCCAGGGGCAAAGAGATCGGCAGCCATGGCAACATCAACACGCCTTGTCAACACCAGCAGTCCATTAGAACATACCATAGCCTGTCCCTGAGTCTTGACGAAAAGCTCTGTTGAATGCAGACCATGCACCAATCAGCCTACGATATGTAGGCCATTTTGCGCGTACTATCTAATTTGAAACAATATCATTCCCTTCCAAGCGCACAAAGGACGCTTGAGCGTGTATGGGCTGGCCAGTCAACTTCATTGCAGTCTGCATAACACTTGTATCAGGTGTCGCTTCAAGATTATAGGGCACTGCTGTTCGATCCCGCAGTTTGCTTAACAGTAAACCGTATATCATTTGATTAAGACTTTGCTCCACCCTACATCTCTCGCCCAGCACTTTCAGGGTTGAGAAACTCGAAAGCGGCAAGAACTTCAGGCTCTGACTGAGAGAGCAAATGTCTCAGAGGCTTTGAGGCTAAAGGGGTGTCCTTTGTGTTCGCATCCATGAGCATAGAAAGAGGAGGCGGGTTGTCATTACCCCATCAATGTTCATGATTGGTCAGGTGCTTGCCATGTGGCCCATGAACTCTTCCCATTCCCCTCATCCTTTGCAACCTCATCTCCAGACCTCGATCTTCTTACTTTTGTTGAGTGACAGCTGTCTCGTCGTATATTAGGTACTCTCGTAAGGTCTCTGCGCTGCCTGGGTGCGTTTGTGGCGTGCATTGAGCAAGTTGCTGGTGAAAGCTTGCAGCCTGGTCTGTGCGTATTCCAATGTTCTTAGAGGTAGATGCAACAATAACCTTGGACGAAGCGGCTGACTTTATATCGTAGACCAAGCGGCATCCAGGGGCCCATTCTTGTTATGAGAGCACATTGGGCACCATGGGGGGTTTCTATGCTATGCCATGGTGCTGTCGAGATGGCCACCAATGCCTCCAACAGCTCTGCCATCTGTGCCGGCCTGGTGAACTTAGGAGCATAGCATGCCAACACAAGAAAGGCTTGCATTACCGTCTGCAACAAGAGCTGGCTTGTTCAACCTCAATCCTCTCTGCTGCAACCGCTCTTCCACTCTGGCCCACCCAGCATTGCTAACATACGCAAACGGCTTCCAGTCATACCCCCTCGCCAGATGATAGCTGCACTGAGAACACAGGTCGCTGCTGTTGACTGACCCAATGTTCTCAGTATAGAGACACGGGGTACAGCGACCATTCACTGGTCGAGCACGGCAGCATGGCTCTCCTACGATGCGCTCTCGGCCCCAATGTGAACATCGATGGTATACGTGCTCAGTGTAACACATATTGTGTCACCGCTTAAAGACGTTCCTGCGCAGGGCTAGGTGTGGTAGATCAGGTGCTGAGGGTGGATTTCGTAAATATGATTCTGCTTATACACCATAGCAGTGCCTGATCGTTCGCGGATCCTATATACCTGCTCAAAAAATGACCGCACACAAGTCACACACAAAGACCTTGTTGTGTCATTGGGCCAGCATTTTGTCGATATTTACTTCCAGGCTTGGATCTATTTCTGACACACGCTTGAACAACACTGTTAGGAACACAGACCGATTGTTCGCTCCACCCCTTTCACAGATTTTTGACAACAGCAGTAGACCCGAACCTGCGGCAGGATGAAACGAATAAGAAGCAATCTGAAAACTCCAGAAGTCGGTCGATAACTTGGGTGCACTTGCATGTTGCGCGCGTAAGAAACTCTCAGATCTACCTTGCACACGCGGAAACGTACTCTACAAACGTGGTTCATCGCCTCGGTATTCGGAGCTCCTGTTGTCCCTATGGGACAAAGTCCACCTAGGACGGAAACCAAGCCTGGCGGTAGGACAAGAGTGCGGAGATCGATGCGTTGTATTGAGACAAACGATAAGAGGCTTGAATCGGGGGTTGTTGTACAGCGGCTATGCCAGCCAAACACTGGACAGACGTCACGTGGACATACCAATGCAAGGCTGTCAGCATGTCTGCACATGGTGAGAATCAATGAGGCAGAAAGACCCTTATGAAAGATTGCAGGAATGCGGACCGTAGAATGCTGCTGCTGAACTATCGGTTCAGCAGCTACGTCAGCTTGCTGAAACGTCTATCCTGTCTGATTATGTAGCGCAACTGGACCCCCCTCTCCCCAAAACACTAAGACCACGAGTCGATGAGGGCGCATCCACGGCTGATAACCGTTTCTATCTAGTTCAACTTTCAGGTGGGTGCCGGTTGTCAACAAAGATGACTAACCCGGGGACATTGCCTGGATGGCGTCACAGAAGCACAAGAAGCATCTCCAGCATTCCAATTAGCTTACCCCAGGTTTACCGTGCTACTGGCAAAGTTCCCCGAACGCTCAGACGCGGAACGAATCGGCCTTATCCCAGAATCGATCCGTCTCTTCCCGGGCTCGATGTTCAGCACAGCCCATGTTCGTCTGCAGGTACAACCGCAATCGCCACCCCACCAAGGTCGAGTCGTCCTGCGCGTCATCAGTCACCCTGGGTTAGAGGGCAAGGCAACGTGCAGCGAGAGCATCTGACAGTCTACGGCCGCGCTGCTCGTATGGGCTGGAGCAAGGCGCCTGTCAGGGTGAAGTAGCATCAGAGTTCGGCAGTGTCACACCTACGTGCCTCCTCATCGGGTAGCAAGCGCCTCTCGAGTCGCCCTGCATCAGATCGTACACGAACTTCGACTGGGTCGCTCGCCATCGTTCTAGTCCCTGGAGCGTACGCGACACGCATTGGTGAGATAACGGTAGCTCAGCTCAGCTCAGCTCAAACCTGGACCAGAGAACCTTGCCCTGACCATAGAGACGAAGTGCTTTGATCAGCGAGTCTTGGAACTGAGAGATATATAAAGCCTCCCTCAAGCCCCCCCGGAACAGACCTCTGGCCATCCCCAATACGGCCCATGACAGCGCCACGTGCACGGATCCGCTTTTCAACACCAATCCCTGACTTGACTGCATACCTTGCAGTCTCCCTGACATTTGGATCATTCTGGCGAGTTTTATTTGCATTCTCAAAGAGGAGAATTCGAACGTTGTGCTGGTAGCACACACGCGTCGTCGAATTCAAGCCACAGCCGGCGCCCGTTACGTGTTCGGATCGAGTAACTATCTGTTGCTATCTATGGCTTACAGGGGTTATGGCTCTTGGCATGATCTGCGTCACGCCCGCACCCCACAATTGCCCACCAACGCCCAACGTCCGGCGGAAAGATGCGCGATATAATTATTGTGCCGACATCGCATGACTGTTTCAACCTCACATTATGGTGAAGGTTATCACATCGTGGGGTCCGGACGCATGGAAAATTGGAGGAAGCACGGGCAGTATCATGTCTAGAATTAGGGATGCTTTTTTTTGCATATCGTTGCGCTGCTATTCGTTGCGGCTATATGTAGAGATACTAACAAGTACATGTTCACGATAGATGCTCTCTATCAATACATGCGGCTTTGTGGGGCATTTGCTCGGAAGGAATCCTATTTCTGCACCTAGAATGAAGAAACCCACAGTTACAGCTGATTGCCGTGGAGACGGTCAAACCAGGTACGGATTCTGGGAAAGCCTGGAGATAAGGCAATTCTCGACTTGGCAGCTATTCCTTGCACCCAGACATGGCGATGGTCAACGCATTACACTTGGGAGGATCTGAGGCATCGGAAAGGGGGTTTGCTTGACTACAAAAAATGTTGCGAACGCGTAGAGTGATGTTCGCATGACGGCCGCCGAGTCGCTGGGACGCTTGCGATTGGTTGACCTTATCCTTATCGCCACGACCTGCGTCACGGCTCGTTCTAGCGGCTATCGAGAACATCGTCAGTTAGTAACTTGTACTTGCATGCAGGTCACAGAATCCTGCTGCAGGAGCATCCACATCCAAAGCTCGCAGTTTTTCCGCGTGAGCATTGGACTTATCGTCGGAAAGCGGCATATGGTTGCGGCGTCGCCAGTGGTTGCTGATAATGGCGAAGAGTCACGAAGAGGGTCACGAAGCAGTTGCCAGAAGCAGTGTGCACGAGCGACCAGCGGGCGTGCATGCGAGTGCAAGCATTGCTTTGGGCACATTTCGGGCGAGTCTGCGTTCCATGACCAATTGCTCGGCAATGTGAGTAAATTTAGCTGCGCAGTGACGATGGTTGGCGACGCTTTCCAGGAACAAAGCGGTCAAAGTCGGGAGAGACTGAGGCTGAGCGGGACCCCGGCTGGCTACGGCGGAGCTGTGCAACCCTATTCACGAATGCGAAGAGCCACGCTGAGATCTGACAAAGGATGTGTGAGTGAATAACATCAGCGTGAAATGGGCCGTCAGAGATTGGGCAAGCGTCCCCAGATTTGTGGTTCAACAGCAGTAGGCGGCGCTAGAGAAGTGGACATTGACTAGCACATTCACCCTGGGCGCGCGGCCGCCGGTAACCCCCAGTTAGGACGGGTTGATTGCTGTGCATTGCTGCTTCATCCCACGGAAACGCTTCGGCGATGCCTGTGCTTGGCCCAGGGCCAGTCTAACTATTCCTTTTACCCTACTAACCGCCGCCACAGACCGAGACATTTGTTGTCGACTGCTTATAAGTGTAGACCCCCGGTAGCCCTTATCTCTCCCCTCATTCACATATCTCCTCTCCACCACTCTTATATCTACCCCTCCTAAGTACGAGGTTTTGTCGCCAGACACCAACACACTTCTATCCACCCTCCCCTCCTTCTTCTAATTCACATACACATCCGCAGTCATGGTACGTCCACCAAACAGTGCAAGCAGTGCGAGCAGTACAGACAGTGCGAGCAGTACAGACAGTACGAGCAGTACGGACAGTACGAGCAGTGCAGACGGTACAAACTGTACAAACTGTACAAACTGCACCAGTGGTGCAAACCGTACAAATCGTATAAACAGCACTAGCAGCACTAGCATCACAAACAGCGCAAACAGTGCTTCTGCGCCACTTGGCGCACCGAGAACACATTTGCTAACTACAAAACTTGCAGGCTGGCTCAACAATCATCTCCAACACTGCCACTGTAAGTCACACTTGTTTCGCATGTCTCGGTCAACCCGGCTAATGCGCCATTTCCAGCTTCAAAAATACCTCAGTCTTCCCCAGAAAGACAAGGTCATCGCTGAATACGTCTGGATTGACGGCTCTAACGGCATCCGCTCAAAGTCAAAGGTGAGCTATTTCCCCCCTGTCAGCCCCAAACAACACCTTGAGCATTGCGGCATTTGGGAGCTTTGAGGGACCAATTCGCGCAAGTCAGAACTCCTTCCAAGATTCTGTGCCTTCAGCCAATATTCATTATGCTCCAAAATTCACGCTTGTGAAAATTGGACGTGGTGAGCAGGGCACTCACTTTGTGTGACCTCACTGCGCAGCGATCGCTCCTTTCCGTTTGGCGTTCCTTATCGGCGAGTTCAGCCTACGATAAGCCACACCAGCCACAATCTGCGGGGCATCCCTCACATCCTTCATTGCACTTTCCTCGCTCATACTTGATTCGGTACAAAATACTAACGTCTCTTCCAGACCCTCTTCAAGAAGGTCACAAGTCTTGAGGACCTCCCAGAATGGAACTTTGACGGTTCGTCAACAGGCCAGGCGCCCGGCCACAATTCTGATGTCTACCTCCGCCCCGTCGCATACTACCCCGACCCTTTCCGTCTTGGCGACAATGTCCTCGTTATGTGCGAGACGTACATGTCGGATGGCAGCCCCAACGCATACAACTACCGCCACGACGCCGCCATCATCTTCGAGGAGCACAAGAAGCACGAGTTCTGGTTTGGTCTCGAGCAGGAGTACACTCTCCTTGACGAGTTCGGCTGGCCCTACGGATGGCCCAAGAACGGCTTCCCTGCTCCCCAGGGCCCCTACTACTGTGGTGTTGGCACCGGCAAGGTCTTCTGCCGTGATATTGTCGAGGCTCACTACAAGGCCTGCCTGTACGCCAACATCAACATCTCCGGTACCAACGCCGAGGTCATGCCCGCGCAGTGGGAGTACCAGGTCGGTCCTTGCGAGGGCATCCAGATGGGTGACCAGCTCTGGATTTCGCGTTTCATCCTGCACCGCGTAGCCGAGGAATTCGGTGCCAAGGTGACCTTTGCCCCTAAGCCTATCCCTGGTGACTGGAACGGCGCTGGTCTGCACACCAATGTATCAACCAAGGAGACACGTGCGGAGGGTGGTATGAAGGCCATCGAGGCCGCCATGGAGAAGCTCGCTTCTCGCCAGAAGGAGCACATGGCTGTCTACGGCGAGGACAACCAGCTGCGTATGACTGGCAAGCACGAGACAGCGACGTACGACAAGTTCTCCTGGGGCGTCGCCAACCGTGGCTCCTCCGTCCGCATTCCCCGCGCCGTCGCTGCAGAGAACAAGGGCTACTTTGAGGATCGTCGCCCGGCCTCCAACGGTGACCCATACCAGATCACCGGCATCATCGCTGAGACAATGTTTGGCAAGGTCGAGGGTGCCGATGTTGCCAAATTCGCCTCGGTTGCGCAAGAGGTTGAGCAGGAGATGATTGTCCCTGTTGCGAAGCCGTAAACACTTTAATGTCTTTGCGTTTTGGCGTTAACTTTTTTTCTTTCTGAAAAATCTCTTTGAGCTTCAAAGGGGACCCCCTTAGATGCCTTCATGGCTGGCTTGTTTGTCACTAATTGCGACCTTTCCTTTAACCTCACATACCCCACCCCTGCTAGATCCATGCTAGAAGCAGCGGGAGTTAAGCATGGACGCAACGATTGCAATGTAATCTAGACGTGCAATGAATGAACATCATCGAACACTTTATAATCTCGTGCCTTTTGTGCCAACTTTTGTGTCAACTCGATGTTTTGCCATTTGTCTTTTGCTTCGTAGTTTTTATTCTTTCGGATTTCAAATACCAAACACAATCCAAATCTTCCGGCCAACTACTGACTGTTCTTGAGAACCTCCCTTCTCAGCCACTCTGCCCAAATCCCCAAGTCCCCACAGACCTCCAACGCCCTGCCCAGTCTCTTGATCCGGCCCTCCACCTCCTGCACCTTATCCAAGTCCTCTTCCCCTGTTGTTCTCCCTTCTGTAATATTCTGCTCGCTAACAACAAGCTCCCCATTACCATGTACATCGAGCGTGACACTGAGTGGCACGTGCGAAATGGTGGATTCAGAAGTGTCGGAGAGTAGGCTGGACAGCAAATCGGAGATGGAAGCCGATGGTACGTTTGCGCTACCAAGGTTATCTGTCTTCAGTGCAGAGAGTTGCGACAACGGATGCGGTACATGGAGGGTAAGACGCGGGGCGGGCGGTGTATAGGAAAGGCTGATGTCGAGTTGGAGTGTCCGATCTTGGCTATTCAAATCTGGAGTGGTTGGTGGTGTTGGAAGCTGTGTACTTCTCTTTTGCTTTGCTTGCTCAAGAAAAGAGTTCTCGAGGAGCGAGGTTGTGAATGCGTATTGCCGAAGGATGGGCAGAATTTCGACCAACTGCTTTGGATGGGCGAAAGGCAGGCTTTCCAGTCTTCTGCTGTACTCCATCTTGGGGACGTATAGACTCATTTCGTGGGTCCTGTCCTGCTCTTGCCCTTCCTCATCTCGCACCAGGACTGACCGTGTGCTCCGGATCTCGTGCGTGGCCGCACCGGCCGTACCTGTCATACCAGGATCGAGCTCGCCTGGCCGTAATGCTAGGCCTACGAAAGTGGTTGCGAGGAAGTCTTGTGGTGGCTCAATGCCAACGGATTGGTATAGCGATATATATGTAGTTAGAGGAACTACAAGCGGCGGGTTGAATTTGGCAACAAACCGTATGTTTGGTAGGCGACCGGGCGCGGCGTCGAGATTCATCGCATCGTCGTCACCCGTCAATGGTGGTGGTTCGAGAAAGGTTGGCTTGGGTTCTTGCCAGTCCAGCGAGGGCGTGTTCAACAGGATGTTATTTAGGGCATTTGCATCATTCGCATCCGTGGGTTTCTCTATTGTATCGCTGATCCAGTCGTCTGATATACGGATGGGCGTGTACAGTGTCGACGGAGACGGCTCACACTCTAATATGAGCGAGTACACCTTGTTTGTATTCAGGTCGTCATCATCTTCTGGGTACTCACTTTGCTCCGGTAAGTCAACCTCCATCTTTTCCTTACCCTTTCCAGAAAGCGCTGTCGCTCTTCGTGCCTTCGGTATTATGTGCCGCCTGTCCATCCAGTATTCCAGACTGAGACCTAAGCGGTCTCCACTATTGGGCCTAGGCCGGCCACTCTTTTTACACAGCACCTCTCTCTCCGCCTTGTGAGATCGATACGGTGTGTTCTCCTCAAGCACCGCGAGTGCCATCTCCTTCTCATGTTCAAATAACTTTCGCAAGCTTGTGTAAACGCCTGCAATGGCGTTATAGCAACTGACCCCACCATTCTCCGGCGACCCCAGCTTGTCCAAAGTCACAAGCTTTTCCAGATTCTCCGCGAACCGCTCGAGGGTGACATTAATCTTACTCTGACCAGGAAGAGGTTTCAAGTTTCGAGTGAGTATCTTTGTGCCTGTTTCACCAAATCGAATGTTGGGGTCATGGCCATCGAAGCCGCCCTGCAATTCAATCTTTTCAACCTCGTCACCACGGAATACGATCTGAGTGTATCAATAACCTTATATCTGCTTAAAATGATGGTTGTGCGCTTACTTCTAGGAGATTCGATTCGCCAACAGGAAGTATGTAGCCATTGTCTCCCTCTTTCTCATACGGTACGCCAAGCCTGGTGCATAACGCAAGCACGTTTTCCTCACTGATCCTGCCTGGCTTCTGCTTCAGTGTGTCGATGATGTTGTGAAGCCGCCTCGCTCTTTCAGCTTCATCTGCACGCCCCATTGCGCTCGCGCTCGGCATACCCAGCTGCGACAATGAAATATCCATATTTACACCGCCCATGGGTACGCCGCCCATCGCTCCTCCCCCCTCATTGAGCATATTAAGCATCGCTGGCGAGTCATAGTTCATCATGCCGGTTGTTACGCCCGTGTGAGGTACGCTGCGTGGGGCAGGCGAAGAGAACGAGGGGAGGTGCCGTTGCGGTGTGTTGGTGGAGGGCGTAGGCGTCGTCATTGTGATTGCGCGCTTTATCGAGTGTTTGAAGCTTGGGCGCTTGTTGCCGAGGGAAAATGCGAGGCTACTGGGCCTGTTTTCTATGGTTTCATGTTGTGTTGGAGAAGTGGTTGTGAATGAGATAGAAATGGCTGGGCTCAGATGTGAACGTCGCGCGAGTCATGTCTTGGCACTTGTGTATCATGAGATGTCATTGTCGACCGAAACCAGAAAAAGAGATCTCAGCAGATAGACTGCTCAAGAGCATTTTCAGGGCCTGTGATTCCAAGTGAAGCTCCTTGCTCTTGCCTCTGCACCTACCATGGGGTATCATGTGGTAACGAAAATGCCTTCTCAAACCAGCCCCAAAACGCCCTAAGATGCTGGACATGCATCTTCTTAACCACCGCAGCCTTAATTAATCTAACTCGACAAACTCTTCATCACCTTCTGTGATTTCTGTAATTCTGCTCTTCGCTTGTGCTCCAGCAGCCCGACGCATTCTCCCAGTGCCTACTTTGGCCTTTGCTGTACCCTTGCTGTGATCTACTGTGCCATCCAACAACGGCTTAAGCTCTAAGTCACTTATCCCATTCTCAGCATCATTCCTGTATCCGATGGGCCGTAGCCGCTTCTTGGGTCGTTGAGCCGCCTCGTCCTCGCGATTTGCCTTATCTCTGGCTTCCTGCTCCCACTTTCTGCAGATCTCATCCTCTGCTTTGTTCTCCATCGAGTGGAAGGAGGCGTGGTGATTGCAACCGTCGCATTCGTACGAAGAAGATGACTACGGGCCTGTTAACTAGGGGCGTTGTACTAGAGGGCCAGACATGTACCTTCAGAGGGTGCAGCATGAAGCGTAGACAAGGACATCGTGGAGACATGATCGATTGCTTGAAGTTGCACGGTCCGCGTGGGGGGACATAGCCCATCTGCGTCCAAACGTTCGCCATATTGCTCGCCATTACGGAGGAAGTAATAGGAAGTAATTAGATAGGAGCTGGCGGCGCGCATACGCAAAGGGTTTGATTGGAAGCGCACCGCACCGTCTTTGCTCAGGGACACATTGTGCAAATTGTAAGATACACGACAGCGTGAAAGAGCGTGGTGCAAACGTGTAGATATTCTATAGTTCGCGTGCGTGTTTGCGGAGGTCATCTCGGAAGTGCCCCACACTTGCACCCCACCCCGCATGTTACGCTAAGTACATGGCTGATGGATTAGAGTCCTCAGCCATATCTTCATATGTGAAAACGTTGAGATCAACCTTTTGGGGAAATCTGCCTATATACTCTATGGGTAGAGCTGTAAGCGCATGCAAGATTTGGAATCAAATCCTACGGCTTACGCTAGCACCAGCAGCAGGTGTCCTAATGAATATGAACGGGGGTTCTTCCGCTGCAGCTTTCACCATGGCAAGACGCCAACGGGTCATGCCTTTTGTCTACTCATTTCCAAGTTTGTTGTACTCTAGAAGAATCTTGCATTGATTCCAAAAGTTAAGGCGCTAGGCGAAAGGGCAGCGCTGTGGGCACATGGCCCCTTCAGTAGCGGGGTACATCTTTAGGCATAAAGCTTATGGCTGTGTCATGTTTTGGACGTGACCAACGCACACCTTGAGTATCTCGGCAAAACAACACGATCCAGTCCCACTCCTCTCAAATTCCCATATACCAAACGGCATGGCTCTCGGTGGATGCATGTGCGGGAACGTCCGCTACGAAGCCGGAGGAGAGCCTGCAGCGAGCGTACGTCATGAGCACACTAATCCTACGCTCATCTGCTGATATGTCTGATAGATTCTCTGTCATTGCTTAGATTGCCGTAAGATCAGTGGCAGTACCTACAGCTCCAACGGTATCTACGATGCGGACCAGTTCAAGATCACCAGGGGAACTCCCAAGCAGCACAAGAAGGTCGCCGACAGTGGCAATGAGATCATCTCCTACTTTTGGTATGTACAACTGGCAGTATCTAAGACAGCGCTTTACTGACATCCACAGCGGAGATTGTGGTTCTACCATGTGGCGCGAGGGCACATCCTTCCCCGGCAAGAGGATCGTCAAGGTTGGAACATTGGACGACACTAGCATTCTGGACAATTTCAAGGTGAATGCGGAGTTGTTCACTAACAATAGGCCCAAGTGGGTTGGTGCACAGGACGGCGCTGATCAGAAGAAGGAAATGTCTTAAGGTGCAGATGTGGGCGTACGTAGTGTGGCAGCGTAAACAGGACATTGCAGTCGTGACAGTAATGATATCTTTACTCAGAATCTGAGCTTTCAGGTTCCTTCAATCGTTCTTTCATCATCTATGGTGTGTTAGCAAGATACATGCCACCGCATTCAAAAGTACTTGCATTATTCAGCCGACCCTTGAGCTCATTCACCTTCGTTTCCTTTACCAAGATGTGCTCCTCGTCCAGCTCCTCGATGATGTATTCGTTATTGTTTTTGCTGTCGATATCGACCAGCATGGCTTTAATCGACGCGTCGCATCGCACAAGCGTACCTGGGTCCGTCAGCATCGCAACTGTGCGGACAAGGGGGAGTGATTACCTCTGATAGCCTTGACCATGGTGGAATGGTCTGCGGGGGGAGGGGTGCAGGTATTATATGTAAGGTAGGCCAACAGGGTACTTTGCAGCGATAATAGAGTTGCGCCATCCTTGGCGCAGACTGGGTGCAAGCTAAGCTTTCCGCGGTGATCCACGGCATTCACCTTCAACACGCCACACTTGTATTGCAGCATGTAAAATTACTTCGACATGTTCGAATCTCTTTTATAGGAATTACTCTGTATTCTATTCATTTGTGAATATTATTACCTTTGATTGGATTGGTTAAATCGATTGCTCGTTCTGTGTAATCTTCGTAATCTTCAGGCTGTTCGTACTTTCCACAGTTAAGCTCGTCAAGCAATCATCAACAACGGTAAACATGAAACTTGGGCAAATCAGACACATTCCACATGTTAAGGCTGCACTCTGATTCTCACCTTGATTCTTTATTCTACACATCCTTATTCAGGGCGCATGCCCAGGATACCTTGTCCGCACTTCTCACCCTAACAGCTGATCCTATCGTGACGATGCCGCCAATAACACCATACCTCGACTCTGCGATATACTCTCGTTCAACAATATCTTCGATGCCAGTTACCCCATCATTTCCAGGCCAGCCACCTCTCACGACGCTCCCTGAGCTTGTTGTCGCCGAACAGCCACATAATGAGGCAGGAGTCAAGAACCGGGTCTTCAATTACTACTTTCTATTCTTGGCCTTGATAGCGGGTGTCTTGGCTGTACTTCTTTGGCTACTACATCGTCAAAAGCGGCATGAACAGGAACAGATAAGATCGAGAGGGCGGGATGCTATGACCCAGGATGCCGAGCGCTGGGCCCTCAACAGACGCGATCAACTACCTATTGTAGAAGGACTTAACGAGACCGGAGAGGCACCACCACCGTACAAACCAAAGGACGAAAACATTGTAACGCAAGATCTCCTCATTGGCAATCCTGAATTCACTACTGGAGTAACAGTACCACGAAGAGCTCTATCACGAAACGAGACAAGTCATGCTCAGCCGCCAGTCTATGTCGAAACCGTGCACCTCGACGGCCCTCTAAGTGCTAGTTCAGCAAGGTCAGCTCCCCGAATGGTCCCCACTTGCGTAATGAACAGAGCTACCTGAGGTGTTTCTGGGTAACAGCTGGGTACAACACATGTCACGAGCCGCCTATGATCTAGACACCTCATCACTATCTGCCAGATACACATCTTGATTCTGGAAACGCTGAACACAATCGACGCTTCGAGGTCTCTCTGCCAGTCATTGTTGTATCCAGTATCCAGATGTACCACTCAAATGCACGATACGCCCAGACGCAAATGGATGGAACAGCAGGCCAATTGTCTAAGCAATACCAGAACACAGCGCGTATACAAAGGGATCATTCGGGCCCACCTTGGATCGAAATCACTCGGTCGGCAAATTCACCAAACACTATTTTTTACAGTTGAGTTCTCAAATCCCCACCTTGAGTTAAGCGACCGTAGCTCTTGCTTCACCTATCAAGCTACATAGGTGTTTGTCACCCAGAGGCTATCACACTATGATAACATCGAGATCGTCGATGTCGTCCACAGCCTTGCTGACTTTTCCAATTATTGGTCGGTCAAATGTGATTGTTCAGCCTCATTCGACTCGGAGACTGGACTTTAACGGGCTTTTTACTATTACTCCTCGTAGAGAGGATTTTATTGCATTCTCTCCGTTTTCAGTCATCTGTCACCCAGAATCCTCGCACGCAAGTCCACAGTTGAGTTTGAATTTGTCGAAACGTCCAACAAGCGTAAGTTCCTAGCGATTCAGCACCAAAAACGCAGCGTCACTCGTCCATGTCCATCATGACATGACCATAATGTCCGGTACGCGAGATTTTATAATACACGACAACAGCAGCAGCATTACAAATGTCGCCCATCTCAAGTACAGCCGCTTGACTTGCGGGGTCGCCTCAAACGATGATAGTAGCATCGGCAGCGTTGGCAACCATTATTCGAGCCACACAACTCTCAATGTCACAAGCAAACAAGAAGTTCACGACTGGATTACCAGGTACAGAAACAGCTCCCTGTTTGCCGACTGCAACCCCTACTTCCATTTCGTCTAGATTTCAATTACGAGATCAATTATTGAGATCACGCTGGTTTTACCATACGAACTATTGCTGTTGGCCCCACACCTGAATTGCATCCTTGGTGGTCCAGTATCCATACGCCAGAGGAACATCTCCGAGCCGACAAGCTGATTTCTCAAAGCTGCAGTTTTAATACCGACGCGATTCCCTGGGGTCGCAAGGGCAATTTCGAGACGAGTGGCTGAGGAGAGAATGTCATGTGTCATTGGCAAGACGCCATGAGGAGTTGTGAGTATCACTGGAAAATGCAGATGGGGTGCAGACATGTTACGGCTATAGATACTCACGTATCTCCTTGGTAAAGCTCGTCAGATATTCGATTGTAACGCCTCATAATGCAAAGACAAAATTCGTAACTGTTCATATCTTCAGCCACGAATGCTAACCAACCGCTATGCCGCCGAACGCTATCACAAGCTGCTTATCCTACCAACATTCAAGCAATGGTATCACTCTCTTCCTGAGCAAGCAGCCCAGTACGCTCATGCCTCTCATGCTCTGCATTCCTCCAAAATGGCCTCCCAGACCTCTCGTCTCTCCACAGCTCCAGCCTCCTTGCGCCAATGAACCCCCAGTGCCACAATAACCCTGTAACGAATCCAACAGCATCATTTTTGAATGCCAGAATAGCCGCAACAGTGACTAGCAAAACCATGTACCTCTCCTTCCTCTCCCGCTCATCCAACTCCTTAACCCTCTTTCCATCCCATGGCAGTTCTCCATCCTGCTCTCGCAAATCCCGCGCATCAGTGTTCAAGCTCTCACCCACTCTGGCGAGTTCGACACCTGCAGCTAGGACAAGCACGCCGAGAAGGGATTTTGGAATGCCAGCAAGCAGTGCAACGATGTGCTCGCCTTTCCATAATGCGATAATCCCAAGTAGAAACTTCATCAGACCAAGAAAGATTATAGATGAGCCGCTGCGTGCGCCGAAACGGTATTGGCCTGCGAGCCCGCCAGAACCATGACACGCGGGCATTGCGCCGAACCAACAACCTACGAGGTTTATGGCTGCAACAGAAATGCCCAGAGAGGTTACGGAGGGCGCTGGGGGGTAGGGAGGGGAAGGGAGCAAATCCGAAGCTAATGCTGAGGCCGCGATGACGGAGTTAAGGATCGTCAAGGGCAGTTGACCAAGTGAGGCAGTTGAGGTTGCATGCCAGAAATCGTACGCCGAAGGGTGGAGAATTGGGATTGAGGTACTTGGTTTTGCAAGATCAGAACTTGCCAGTCTGAATGCGGAGAGAACGATGCCAACTGTAAATACAATCAAGGCGTAAGGGAGCTTTGGGTATGCAAATGCGACAAGCAGAAGGAGAACTGCAATGATAGCCCAAAGCAGGTTGTCGCCCCACCACGGGCCTGTCCATCCAAGAGGCTTGAGCATCGTCGTGCCTGCGCTCAAGCAAAGCGATAATCCTGCACCAACCTGAATACCCTTCACGACTGGAATTGGTGTGACCCGATTTGCCCAATTGATCAGCCCTGTAATACTAAAGAAGCCCACTAAAGCTGCCACAACTAGCCCTGCAGCTGCATTCTCTTCAAGCGTGAACTTCCGTGCTATGGCGACCGCTGCTATTGCTTTCATGGGCTGTACTGGTAATGGAATTCCGTATGCGATGCCGGTAAAGATATTGGCAGCTCCGGTAAACAGTAAGGTTGACGGCAGTGAGATAGAATTTGTGATAACCAGAGCAGTCATCAGTGGGAGCAGAGTTCCAAGATCCCCAAGTGAACCTGAGAGCTCGGCAAGCGGATGCGATTTGAGCGTCTCGACATTGTGCCGGTGGTTTTTGCAGATGCGGGAGAACGGGTTTGTGATTGACGGCATGACGATGCCGCGATCGTGAGTATCGCAGAGAAAAGTCGCGTAAAATGCAGCAAAGAAGTACGAAAAAGAGAAGAGGGAGTAACTAGGACCTAGGTGTTATAAAGCGGTGTACAAATAAGCAAGCTGTGCGTTAGAGGTGGGATGACGGCAGCCGGAGTTAGTAAATGACTGGATAGCAGACAAGCCTCAGCCACGCGAGCAGACGTCACGGGGAAGATGCTTGTTCACGTGTATCGTGCCGGCGGCCGAGTAATGCTGCAATAATGCTGGGAAAGGAATGGTTGCTGTGAAGCGAAGGAGTGGTGGTGGATCTGTAAGGGGTGGTATTTAGCGTTGTAATCGATGGGGGTGGTCCACATGCTGGTTCTGGCAGGTGTCGTGCATTGCGGCTGCAGGCAGCTTGTAGGTTACAAGGCGTCAGGAAAATCGATGGATTTTTAAAGTTACCTGAAGTAGAAGGTTAGGGTTGCTTAAGCATGATAAACTCTGATCATCTGCTCGTCTGAGACTCTCGTTTGGACCTTGGATTTGCCTTTTCTCCACAAGAGCATGTTTAACTCGAGACACCCAGAGCATTTGAAAGGTAGCACATCTGGAAGATGCTCCATCACTATAGTCGGTAGTTGTCAGGGTTTCGTTGGGGTTTCGAGAATCGACTTAACGTCCTTTGCTAATTCTTACCTGCCATGAGTGAGTTGGAGGTTAAAAGCCATATATGTATGTGTTCGGCAGACCTTCCTCACGATACGCCCAAAAAGGATGGTGGGGTTGCGGGGCACGAACGTCATTGCGCGAGAGACAAGCTCTGCCAGAGATGCTCATGAATGAGCTTTTGTCATCAAAACGGACCTCTGTCACCCGAACAAGAGAATAGAAATAAGCCAATTCAAATCAACATCATTCAGAACGTAAACAGTTTCTACACTCTCATTCTAAATATCTCACCCTTCCTAACAAGTCAATCTATACCATTCAAGATGCCTGGCGATGGAGAAGACCGAGCATCGCTCGTAAACAGACAGCTTCCAGAGATGATATTGTCGATAGCAGATAGTCCTCTAACAAAACCGCGACCACCTCCGGAGAATCTCAAGCCTGCAGAAAGAGCACAGTACCGTTTTGAGGTTCATGGCAACGCAATCAGTATGTGACTTCTCTAAGGGTACCATACCACTATCTCTTTGTATACCCTTGATGCAACAGGAGCTTACATAGTCTTAGTCACTGGAGGCTGTGGCACACTCGCCCTTGAGGCAGCAGCAGCACTCCTTGAACACGGTGCATCTGGCCTAGCGCTATGGGACCTGAACCCAGATAGCGCCTTCGAAGCCATCAAGAAGCTACACGCGCGCTTCCCCGACCGCCGGATCATGACCGAAGCCGTGGATGTGCGAGATGAAGCCCAGATCGCGTCAGCTGTAGAAAGCAGCGCAAAGGTACTAGGCAGTATTGACATACTCTGCTGCTTCGCTGGCGTGGTAGGCTGCACGCACGCCATTGAGATGGCAGCAGACGAATGGCGCCGGACGCATGATATCAACCTGACCGGGTCTTTCCTCTGCGCACAAGCTGTCGCACGCCAGATGCGTGCCCAGGGTACACCTGGCAGCATCACCTTCACTGCATCCATCTCCGCACACCATACCAACTACCCTCAGCCACAAGCTGCATACAATAGCTCGAAGACCGCTCTATTGTCGCTAGCAAAGAGCCTGGCAGCGGAGTGGAGCAGCTACGGTATCAGGGTCAACTGCTTAAGTCCTGGATATATGGATACGGTATTGAACGATGGACCGGGTTTGGAGAGGGCGCGGAACTCGTGGAACTCGCGAAATCCAATGGGGAGAATGGGTCATCCATGGGAATTGACAGGACCGCTGATCACATTGGTCAGTAATGCTGGGCGCTACATTAATGGCACGGATATAATCATAGATGGAGGAGCCATGGTATTCTAGAAGAGCCCATGAGTGCAGTCAAATGACATTGTCGTAGGCATTGAACGCAAATTAGACTTATGCGGCGCGCTGGTATTGGCGTGAAGCTAGATCAACGACGATGCACTAGATCGAGGCAGGACGCAGCACTGAATCAGCTGAACTAAGCACACCCCGTGTCTGCTATCCATGTTAATATGGCGTTTTTCTCAAACACGAATATCTAGGAGAAGTTCAGAAGATACATATGCGTGGGCGCGTACAAATGAGGACCCATACAAGCCTGCAACTAGACTTGACGTCATCCCAATTCCAAATTTGGCTGCTTATTTTTTTTTGCTCTTCTCGCTGTAAGTGTCTTTGTGTTCTACTAAAAACATGGAACCAGTGTATTTTCTTTGTTGATCTTTCAGGAAGGGAATGAACTGGATATGTCATAGTTTTTGGCGTTGGAGCAGTAAGTTGGTTGGCAATGCCTGGTGTTCAGCTCAGCACACGTTTGTAAAGGCGTTTCCCAATGCTCTATTCAACCAAACGAATCTATCATGGCATTTAGTTTTGGGCTATTGGATATTGTTAATGACCAATCTATAATTTTTAACTTGAAACTGTCTCATCGTCCAATCACGGGCGCTTGGTCTAGGGGTATGATTGTAAGTTCCATTATTCGACATCAACTCGTAGTTAATCATTCTAACGAACGACAGTTCGCTTCGCATCTTCTGATAGCAATTGTGAAAGGTCGTGGGTTCAATTCCCACAGCGTCCATATTTTTGCCAGATGTGCATCTGGAACAGCGATAGAAGCATCGGTGTCTTCCTTTTAATTAACCAGTGTGTCGGCAAGCCCATCTATGCCACTATGACTCAACTATTTAAATGCAGACGATGGGCACGAAGTCATGCATATTGTAGACATTGATTCATCTAGATTAGAGACAGATTGGGTATTGCAGCATTGAACACATGACCTTCCAATCTCCTCACCGCACTGCGTAGGAAACATTCGTTTTTGAATCAGAAGCTAAGCGATGATGCCGAATTTATAGCAAGCTGAATACAGCAACGCGAGGCAAGAGTTTGGCTTCAGATCACCTTCCATAACGGAGTTGAGATGTTACAGTCGTTTGAAATACCACTTTGGTATGGACTAAGTGTATCAAGAAAAGACTGAGCGTGAAGGGTTCGATACCATGCAACAAACAGTAACAGAGAGGCAGAATCACCTGCTCCACTCGTAGATACGACGACCAATGTTCTGGTATTTCTCCATAAAATCGTATACAACCTAGCCAACGTCATGCTTCAAGAGCTCTAAAATCGAAGATAGCTTTCCTGCGCTATGCCAGCGGCCTGGGCGCTCTTCATCGTTCCACACTTCTAGGCCGCTTGAACTGGCAGAATTGATACCTAAACCCCCAGAACATGCATACACGGCATTGAGGGTGGTAAGAGCCTCGAAAAAGTTACCAAGGCGAAAATTATGGGCGCCGAAGACTTCCAGCAGAACGGATTTGAAAACACTGGGTTCTCTGCGACCATAATCGTAGTTGGTAGTGTAGCTAAGTTGAACAGCCAGATGTTGAATGCATTACGCATAAGTCAATTGGCATGTAGAGTCATATCCAGTTAGTTGTGTATTACAGAGACGATGGCTGCGCTGCGCTGTGTAGAGTGTGGAATAAGAGCAGGAAGAATATCGGCCTGAAAGTTTGAGGTGGATGCGCTTACGAAAAGCCTGTCGAGCCTGAAATGTGTATCGTTCCTGACCGATGTGGATGTCATTTGGACCTTCATCGCTAAGAGCAAGAATGTCCTCAAGAATTAAATGTAAGCATATGGCTCGATAGGCAAGCAGAAGAATGCAAACGCACTTGGATGACACAGTTTATGGTAAAATTGGGTACAAAGAAGAATAATTTTCACAAAGGGACGCCGATGACGAATACTGTAATCCCGGCTACTCGCAGACTGTGCCCGTAAGAAATCTACCATTTTGCAATGTCCAGAGATATCGAGGAGCTTTGAACGCCCTAATCATCTTCGATTGGTGGAGGTAGTGGAATACTGAAATCTTCCAAGCTCCCAAGAACCTGACTGCTCCCATACAGGTTCTGCGTTCTACCCATTACTGGGCTACTCCAGCCTTCCATTGCCACCCTCGATGGACTTGGGAAGCTACTCGGTATAAATAGCGATGGCGGTTTGTCTGGTGAAATGAGCGGCCGCGACTTCGATATCCTATATGGTGTTGTGTTGGAACTAGTCGCAAGTTGCGTTCTGTTCTTCTTCGGTGTGACTTCATCAATTGTGGTAGCTTGACTGTACTGAACGCGCGCCGACGAAGCTGTCAACACGCTTGTCCTGGGAAGTTGAGGTGTGGCATTGTAGCTAAATGCACCGGTTGTAGCACGCATGCTTGACGAGTCGGGTGCTCCTTCGTTGATGTATTGCGAGTACGAGAGCCACTCATTCTGGAGCTGTTGCTCTGCTTTGCTGGAATGGGATTTTTGTGTTTCATGATCCACAGATGGTGAGCATGAAACTTGCACAGATTCATCATCTAAGTCTATGGATTGAAGAACAGCAACTGACGGTGGCGATGGTTCAGCACGCTCGATGGCACGTAGTGGCATTGGCTCAGGTTCAACTTTCCCATCGTCCGAGTCATCTCTTATAACCATAGGTAATGAGGGAACATCTTTGTCAGTTTGCAGCTCTACAGCAGGTGGCATGCTAGAATGGATACCAGTACCTTTTGTGATGGTCCCTGGCTGAGTAGGATATGTTAGGTCAAGTATTAGCGGGGTCTCTTTCAAACTGGCGTCCACTGTTTGCGCATCCCGGAATGGCTGTAACTCGGTCGTTGAATGCACAGATCGGTACGATTGATACTCTGGTCCATCATCATCGTAGATGACAGGTGCCCATGATCCTCCCAATTCAGATGAAGACTCGTATGTCCATCGTCGAATTGCCGACTCCTTAAGTCCTTCTGAGCAATCCCGGTCGTTTGATGTTAGGTCCTTGTTTCCATGTGCGACCGTTCGATCGATCCGATTAGGCATTGTTTGCATGTCTGCACCAATCGGTTGACTGTGAGCAATCTGATCTGCGTTACCTATTTGTCCCTGCCCCATAGAATCTCCCTCAATATCACTCCCTCCTTCATCTTCAGAGTCTTGGATCGTACTCCCGAATTTTTTCAAACAAGTGGATGGCACAGGCTGAGCAGTAAGCTCTCGAAAGGTGACTTGTCTACGTTTCGATGGGGTTTCAGCAAATGTGCCAGTGACTCTGCTATTGCGCTCTCTCAATGTAGATCTGTCGGAATTTGGCGGAGATGTTTGCGAAAGTAAAATAGACTCAGATGGTGACTGCGAGGATGGTATCTCGAAAATCTGACGCTTTTCTGGTGTAGACAGGAGGCTGAACCTAGACTTTGCAGACTTTCTAGGTTCGTTTGATCTGTTTGGGCATTGAATTTTCGCTCTTCTCCCTGGTAGCTGTCTAACTCTGCAAGATGGTGCTTCAATAAACTGAGTCGGTTGGTAGTCTTCCTCATTATCATCGCTAGTCACTTCCTCGGCAGATTGCGCTATGGTAGAAGATTGATCATATGCCACGATCCGCAGATGGAATTCATCGTCTTCCTGAGCCTTTTCAGAGTCGATGTTTGTGTCGTTACGGAGCTGTGTAGGCGCTGTTTCATGAGAAGCTGTATCGAGATCGAGAAGACCTTGTTCAGCAAGACATTGTGATACTCTGCGGTCATCTGTTCGGCATTCCTCTAATTCCTCATCGAGATGGCTCAGCTCATCGAGCTCTTCCTTGCTCAGACGCCCTATGCCAGGAATCATCTGTGTAAGCGTGCGTTGCTTTTTGTCTCTCTCCTTCTCTGGATCAGTCTCCCCCCAACTCACTCGTGAGCATCGCTTTAAAGGCTTGAATTCGGGCTCATTGGTACCGAACGAGGGTCTTCGACCATCCGCGAACTGTGTCATTGTTGACTGTAGCCGAAGTGTACGCCCGGGTTCCTCCACAACTCTGTTGTCGTATGCCGTCAGGGGCCTCTTCATCATGACTGCTGTTGTTCGCTTTGGACGCTTGGATGATGTATTTATGATCCCCCCGTCTGACTCTGATCCTTCTTCTGTGTCTTCGCTCTGCCTTTTCTTGCCCTTCCTCTTATGCACAGCTATAGATTTTAGGGCATTCACATTTGTTGCTTCCTGCAATGTCGAACCTTTCCCCAATTTAGTTTTTTCCGATTCTTCCTTTTCGTCAATCTTTTGTTGCTTCATTGCCTTTGGCAAGAACCTCATCTGCCTCATATCGACCCCATCCTGCTCTATTGAATCAAGCCTGCGTACCGTCTTCTTTTTGTGAGGGAAATGGACTTGCCGCGGTACTTTCTTCGAATAGTAGACTTTGAAATTCGTGCTTTGGTTACTTGTTCGCGTACGTGGTGTCATAGTGTGTTGGAATCCAGGAAAACGCGTCTGACGCGTAGAGAAGTGGCGCGTCACCCCAACCGAAGGCGTGCGTCATTGGCCTGGGGTGACCAACACATCTTTCACTGCACACAACCACGTCTCGTTCACAGGTCACCTCACATCTATTTGCGCTGACACACCAACGAAAGAATTCTGTCAAGGCCCGTAAGACGTATGTTTGGAAAGCGTCCGATTCCATCAGAACGGTCGCGCCAGCATGCGCACGGTGTTGCGGGTTTTCTGCAGTAACTTTGTCTCGAAAGGCTGGTATTTCTTCTCTCAAAAAATAAGTGTCAATTCGCATTACACAAAAGCTCATTATGGCCCGCCCTGTTGTATGCTTCTCACTGTCGACTTTGTTACGACCAACCATCTTTATGCGTGGTTCGTTGCGACGACATCAAGCAATCATATTCTTAATACAACGGAATACAGCATGCACTCAAAACAGAACCCGAACGCAATGCTCTAGCAAAGCACCAATATCATTATCGTTATCATCAAAACAATTTTGGAGCTCGAAGCCAGTGTGGAAACGGGCTGGCATAAACACTCTTCGGTGCCTCCTTGGCTGTACGTCTGGCGATTTTTCAGCCATGTGGTATTTGCAATCATTCCATGCAGACTTTGAACTGCCCACTATTATGATATTGTCGAGTATGTGCAGCAGATTTCAAGAGCTACTGAACGACTTGCTGAAACATTTCAGTGATATCAGGCATTGCGACCTCATTACTCCTCGAGACTACTTTGCTCCGGCTGGGTCGTGATCGCCTTCCTTGGGCTGCTGCTGCTAAGACCGCTACAGGTATGAGCATGATATCGATGATCACAATGGAGGCTGCTGAGAATGCAGTCGACTTCCATCTTACCGGCGGCATGGTGCAGTTTGATTCACCAGCGTTCTGGGGTGCAGCAATTCTTTCAGTAGCTGCTGGCTTCCTTACTCCACTGCCTTACAATTACATTCGTTTGAGAAAGTACGGAAAGGCTTGTCACTGAGCTCGGTTTATGGGGTACAGCCGCTGGTAATTGCGGATGAGTTTTTTTGGATCTAATCGTCCAGGATGGACACCAGGACTTGGTACTTTCTTCGCATGTAGATCTGAAGATACTCGCACTAGGCCAGCAACCTTAAAAATATAATTCTAACCCGATGAAAGCGACAATAACGAGTTCAAAGACCGGCGACCCACGGCCAGGCACCGTGCACATTCTCCACTAGTTGTCATCGGAATTGCTCCGGCTCATGAGCCTTCTTCGTATATCAGGTCGAATCATTATCCCAACAATCACACTTATAAGCGTCAGGATACTATTGTTCTTGTTTTTTTTTTCATTCGGTGGGGGAAATGGGCAAATGCATTAATCTCAATTGCGAGCCGCGTGATGTGGTCAAGGCTACAACTGATATTGCAGGTCCTGGAGTAAGCTGGACACCTTGACTGTTTACAATGTATTACCTAATCTTCCCATAGGTTCTCTACGCATACCTGGTATCCGCCATTCTTGCAATCTTGGCTATCGTATATGGCTATCTGTCTGACTCCCTACCGGAATCTTATCTTAATGAGACGGACAGAACAGTCATTGCGAGCTTCCAAGCATGTCTTCCATCGGAGAATAACATCTCACGTGTGCGGACTGTGTACGAAAGGGTTAAGTCCATGGTGTTGTTTGGACGATCATCGAGACCGCACCGCAAGCTCACTAGGCGACAACGCGAGGAAGTTGTCAAACGCTTCATTCTCACACTGAGCGACCAACAACTCGCTACTGGGCTTGCGATCCTTATTGCAGCCATAGCTAACCAATGTACACTGACTGTCTGGGAATTTCAACTCGCATTTTCTCTGGCTTGGTTCTCATCCACCACGCATCTGGCAACACTAGATTGTTTGCGTGAGTACTTCCTCAACCATGGTGCTGTTCGGAATTGGAGAGTGTTTGGGATGCTAGCACTTCTTATTCTGTTGATGTACTCACTCGTCCTGTCGATGGCTTCTGTGGATAACACCATTCCAATTCAATGCACGTTTACGTACTTTGGTGAGAAGGGATTGTATAAGCCAGTCCCCTTGGATATTACCGACATCCTTTCTGCAGCTCTCACACTCATATTGTTGCTGTGGCAATATTCGGTTCGTATCCAGTGGTCCTATAAGAATATGGACGATAGAGCAACGCACTTCGAGCGCATGATGTTCAAGCTGCGAACGAGGCGGCACCGCAAAGCTTTGAACCCGAACAAGAAAGAATTAGAGTATGTTATCAAGGAGGCAGTGGCTGAGCGCAGATCTTGCAAACGTCGACGAGAGCTCGAACAAATCAGAAATAGCAGAGGATTGCGTCGTCACTGGCTCATCGCATATCGTGCTTCCGGTACGTACAGCGAATCGTTCTTGTCGCTGGGCCCAATGATCATATTTATGATCGCGTTCGGTTTCACACAGCTATACTTGAATCGCTGGAAGTCGGACACTCCATTGGAAATCGACACGAGTATGGGGATTGGCCAGATTACTCCTTTGTTTCTTCTAGTCCTACCTGTGCTGGTGGCTGCTGAATCGTATTATGGTAGGTTAAGCCAACATCCCTTTCTTGATCATGCTTATAATGGCATATAGAGGTACAAGACTCAACGGAACTTGCACAATCGAATGAGATAGCGAAGGAGAACGCAGCTGCGCAGAATACTAACCGACATAGCCGCAGCTTGAGTTCCGGTACCTTCCCTTTTCGAGAAGGCTTTCAACATGCCTATGACCCCATCGAGCTCTATGACCTCGAGCCATTGGATCCAAATCGTGGCAGCGAAAACTACGATATGCTTCTCCCTTCACTGAAACGCTTCTTTTATCTCGAAACAAAGTTGATTGATGAGAAGATGGCTACTCTGCGAACGGATGACAACGCAAGCGAGACCAGGAGTTCGTTACTTAATCTAAAAGCCCATCTTGTATACTCATATCGTCTCCTCGCTGCGCAAGAAAGTTCCCTCAAAGTCACGACGCTCACATCTCTAATCGAGTACACTGCCTGTAGTGCCGTTTCTGCAGCTTTGGGTATCTTGGTGTACACTGAAGGATCAAAAGAGTGGACCACCGTCGTGAGCTTTATCTTGTTCGGGTTGTGTATTGTGTACAAAATTTTTGACTACGCAGCGTATGTACTTGAAGCATGGTTCGACGTCAGCCAGGTGGATTATAATAGATTGATGATGGAGGCAAAGGATGCAGACAAGAGAGAAAACAGAATATCGGGGAACGGTATTGCAAACCAAACTGGCCCGGGAAATTGAATGATAAAATCAATTCAATTGTTGGTAGACCTTCTAGTACTGGTGACAAAGTTGGTAAAAAGAAAACAGGCTCTAAGAATTGCTCACTGGTGATTCTTGATTGTTGCTATCTATTTCTTGCTCATCGTCTACTTGCCTGAATGATGAGAGACTGCATTGCAAGATGCATGGCCTCATGTGTTTCGGCGCATGAGATGTCTCATCAGTATACAAAGGGACATCAGATGGTGAAGCCCGGGAACCTGACTCTTTGATAGCTCAGAGCCAGCGCAGAGACGTTGTGTCGATTGTGGAGATGATCATTGCCTGTGGTGAGACAGCGCAGAGTTTTCATC
>JALRMI010000263.1:0-42045 GCA_026120165.1 Leptosphaerulina australis
CTTATTTGTCCGAAATCTAACGTTTCTGTACGATTTCGTCAGTGCCTGGGTATGCCCCCCAAGTCACGGGGTCCGGCCAGTATTTCGAAAACAGCCCATGAGCTCGTTGCCTTGCCATCTTTGGATCCTGATGTCGCACCTTGCACCATATATGGAGCGCCCCGATTGGAGGCTTTCGTTAGATATGATATAGACAAGATCACTTTTGTCCAAGAAAATGATTGTAGCCGACCGTATCTGTACCGGCGATGCGCGCGATACATAGCGACTTTCTTCTGATACTATCTAATACCACAACATCACAGCATAGCAGCATAGCAAAAATAGTCACAGTTGACAGCAAACTTACTGTATATCACATTCATGTATCTGAAAAAATCTCCTGGTAAAAACAAGCTAATTGCAAATGATTTTGTGCGCAGATCACGCACAGAGACAAGGCTATCATGATGGAAACAGTTGGAAGGTATTGATTATGTGTTATTTTACAGATTTAATCCATTTTACGCTTGAAGATAATATTGTGATAATCTAAGGCGCATGATTTTAGCGGCTCATCCATAGCAACTTAGGGCTGAGGGAGGTTTCTGGGTACTGACAGTAATTTCTTCAGGCAGGCGCACAACTCAACTTCAGCGATAGCCGCCAGCCATAGTATAGTGTCGCGAAAATGGTAACCAAGTTCAAGTGTATACTCATCGCATGTGCCCTTGAAAACGATCGGTTCAGGCGTTGCATCTCAGCACTGATTTCGCCCACATTTGTAGAGGCTTTCGTATCGCGGGTTGCTAATATTTGTTAGCTGGAGTAGTACGGGAGAGTTGGACATGCCCTGATGGATCCTCTCAACCATAAGTCCTTGTGTTCGCGGTCCATAAATGAGCAGATTCAAAACTGCGGTGCCTCCAGCTATCGCCAGTGGTATCCAATCGCCTTTCCTGCTAATCGAGCATGCTGGACCATTTGGAGGCAGAGTAACAGCAACTAGAAAAAGAAGGAATGACTGGCTTCGAAAATAGATTGGAAAGACACGCTTTTGAAGGTTTGTGAAAGCGGAACGTGGCAAAGCTTGGTAAGAGACCTTCGTAATGATGAAGCTTTGATACAACTCTGTTCCGAGCAGAGTGGAGTAGGCGAGAAAGTGGACTGGGGCTGTGATCCAGGCAACAGTCGATGTGGCAGCCATACTAACGGTGAGCAAGAATTTGGCGATGCTTGAGGAATCACAGAATCGGGCGAACACGAGTATATCCCCTTTTGACAAGATAAAGTTCGCCAGTGAGAAACTGACTCTTATATTACCGGAAGCAAATCGGATGTAATCACTTTCTACCATCCGTACCGGTGTAAGCGAAGAACCATTAGGGGAACCAATTGTAACTTAGAACAACTCGCAATGAGAATAATATAAAAAACGCTTGCTACTGTTGATATTCAAGTTTGGCGTGAGTCCATTACTTAACGCTCATGCGTCTTCTTCAGTCTTAGCTTTGTCCAAGTTACGGCAGCAGGACATGCATTTGACAGGGATATCAAGCCGGCAATTGCACCGCAAACAATCGTAATAATGTGACTGGTTTTGCATCCTTCCAGATAGCCTACAAGTACTTGTTCGAGTTCCCTATCGCTGAACAAATTCCGGATCTGCGTTGCACCAGCATCCAGTACGCTCTTCGCATCAACATCTGGCATATTGCGCATCAGGCTTGACAGTAGTCCATTTGCGAAAGCTGCTTCACTTGATGCGACAAAGAGAGCTGTCCCACAGTTCTCCATGAACAGTGTGAGGGACGTAGCGGCCGCCATATCGTCTGTCGGGACCGAGGCTTGGTTGGAGATCATCGGGATCTGGAGTGCAACGCCAATACCAAGAGCAGAGAGGATCTCGTAGCTCACCCAATCCTTTGTGAGTGTACTCGCATCGGAGGCGTAGATCTTCGAATTGCCAACTACAGCAAAAACAGCACCGATCAAAAGTAAGGGCTTATAATGTCGCCAGAAAGTAAGAAGGCCATTTGCAACCATCGTGACGGCTGAAATACCTAGTACGAGCGGAATCAACCGGATACCGCTTTGTGAGGCTGAAGTATTGTTCACCGACTGGAATTGGATCGGGAGAGTATAAAGGAGTGGGAAGTAAGCTCCTGCTAAGAAGAAGATGTAGCAGACGTTCACGAGCACCGTTTTATTCTTGAGAAGATGGGATTGAACCATGGCTCTTCTGCCCATCATCCATTCATTGATGATAAAACAAGCAAGGAGCGAAGTGAAGCCAATAAAGCTGCCTGTGACACGAGCGCTGGTAGAGGGGTATACTCCGAGCCAGTGCATAGCGACCACGAAGCACGAGAGAGAGCTCGATATGAGTACACCACCGTTAAGATCAAGTTGAATGATCTTCTCTTGCAAGGAGGCCTCCCTAGGGGTGGTGGGAGACGTAAAGCAGATGAGCATAGTCAAAGCTGCCGTAAGTCCGATCGGTAGACTAATCCTGCGTACAATTAATAAGGCTGCTATAGGTGCAGGCCGGAAATTTACCAGAAACAGAACCGCCATCCTAAACTGTCCGTGAGAGCTCCTCCCATAAGTGGGCCAACGACACTCGCACAACCGAACGTCACACCTAGCACGCCCATATAAGCAGCGCGATACTCTGGTCCAGCGGTGAGCGCAATAATAATGAAGGCTCCAGTCATGATTCCGCCGCCACCACAGCCGGATATGATACGGCCGAAGATCAGTAGCCCACTGCTGGGTGATGATGCACTGATAATGTTGCCAACTTCAAATACCAGTATAGATAGCAGGAAGGTTGTCTTGATAGAGAAGTAGTTGTATGCTTTGCCCCAGCACGACTGAAATGATGCATTGGTGATAATATACGAGCTACCATACCAGGCAATATCACCAATACCCCCGAATTCTGTTGTGATGCTTGGAATAGCTGTTGCAATGATAGTTGAATCAAGCGCGGAGAGGAAGATGCTAAGGACAAGGCCAAGTGTAATTAGAAAGAGGCGTACTCCGCGAGGATATTGCGGTGCTGGTGCAGTAATCTCACGCCCAGGCGTAGATGCGAGGTCTCCCACGTCAGAATGAACGATATCCATTTGTATGACATGGCTGTTAGAGCGAGTTCCTGCTGGTTCCACTGTTGACATGCTGTGACAATTAGGAGAATGACTGAAGGCACTGGGAAATTCGGAAGATGGTCTCTTCTTATACCATCGGATTTTGAATCACGTGAAGACACGCCCTTCTACATGAAATTCTCGAAGGGCAACGGGTGGTAGAGTTGAGTCAGACGAGGGCCTTAAGCTTTAGCGTGTCTCGATCCCTGCTCGCGTATATTCCTGAATGGAATGACTTCGTAAGAACGGCACGCCGAGAATCAGTCAACTATCTATCGTGGACAACATTTGAAGAGTTTGTGTTGGGAAACATAGCTATGCCGCCTACCCCTTGAGACGGCTCTTGAAGACTTTGGAGAACTGAAATGATATGGGGCGAAATGTTGATGCCAGTGATTGAGTTTTGCTATATATTACACTACAAATACATCGATTGAGGTTTATATTGGACTCACTGAAATTGCCGACTATCTGATTGAATTCCGTATAGCCACAAGAGACAGAAAAGAAACTGCGTGATGGAGGCGATCGTCGTAAATGTGACTGGGTGACGTAGCTTCATTGAGCGTGGTCCGACACAAAGCGGGCTAGCCCGTCACGCGACAATGCCAGGCGATCCGTGCCTTCGACCTTATCTACCAACTTAATCCTCCGCGCCTCATCTATCATCATGACAATGCCTATCTAACATGCTTTCTGACGGATCTCGCCAAACCTGGGCTAAAATCTCCAAATCTCTTTTCATTATCGGCATCTTCGTGCAGGTCACGATACTGCTGGCTATTTCAGGCACCTACTTTGGCTTCATACCTTCCAGTGCCTCACAACCTTTAGCCGTTGAAGCTACTCGTGTGTCTGGTAGCGATGGCTTGATTCTGCGGCAAATCATTCATCACGGTGCAGGCCAACCAGGACCGCGTGCGAGAAGACTAGATGTGACAGCCGACAGAGTGATCCAGGCCGAGGCTGCCGGCCATTTTGGTCCTTTTGTTGTAAAGAAGGCGCCGATTACCATCGAGAGGCCGTCAAAAATCCATAGATATGATGGCCAAAAGCCGATGTGGTCGGAAACGTCCCCAATATGGGTTACAGAAGACATTGCAGGTCCAGACGTTGAAGATAAGGAAACTATAATAAGCCTGGCGTCAATGTCCGAAGACGCCTACAAGCCTAGTCCCGATGATCCGGAATGGATGGATGTCGATGAAAATTACAACTCGTCTGTACCGTTCGGTTGGGATGATAGTGGCATTAGGGGCCATGTATTTAGCGACGACTCAAACTCTACTATCATCTTATCCATAAAGGGAACCACAGTCGCCATGTTCGAAAGAAACGGAACGTCTGGTCGCGACAAGGACAATGACAATCTATTCGGTTCTTGTTGCTGCGGTCAAGGCGGATCGTACTGGTGGAAGCAGAGTTGTGACTGCATGACTGGTACCTACTCTTGCGACGACAAATGCGTAAGAGAAGAACTCAAAAAGCCAAACAGGTACTATCTTGCAACTGTGGAGCTGTACGAAGAAGTACTACGGATTTATCCAGAGGCAAACATAATCACGACTGGACACAGCCTAGGTGGCGTCCTTGCTTCCCTAATAGGCCTACAACACGGCATTCCTGCGATATCGTTTGAAGCATATCCGCAAGCCATGGCAGCGAAACGACTTGGACTGCCAGCAGCAGGGGATGTTGCTCCGCTTCGGAAGAACACAGGAGGGTTTCACTTCGGACATACAGCTGATCCAGTCTATATGGGTACTTGCAATGGGTTTTCAAGCTTTTGTTCCATCGGCGGTTACGCTTTCGAGACGTTATGTCACACTGGAAAGCGATGTGCGTACGATGTAGTCAAAGATTGGGGGTGGAAGCAAAGCACGTCGACACACCGCCTGAGGTACGCTATTGAGAATGTCTACAAAAAGTACGATAAGGCAGCCACTTGTATTGACGAAGATGTCACTTGCATGGACTGTTTCTTATGGAAGTTCGAAGATGGAACGCACACGAAACCCGCAACAACATCAACAACTACTTCCACGTCGTCCACTAGAACGAGAACGGCGACATGCCAAACCCCTGGCTGGTGGGGATGTCGTGACGAGACCTCGACATCTGCAACGGCTACTGCAACAGCGACGTTGACGGATCCCATCATCACATCAACGTCCGAACTGAGTACAAGCACATGCAAGACGGTAAGTACACTCCATCTTGAGCGCCTGATTATAGGGACTAACTACAACAGCCTGGCTGGTTCGGCTGCAAAGACAAGTCTACCGCAATTACGACAACTTCTTCGGCGGAAGTAACGACTACAACATGTACCAGCAAAGGTTGGTTTGGCCGCTGTGCAGATGGAACGACCATGACAACAACAACGCCACCACCAGCAGAAGGATATGCGTATTATCGCGCAGCACCAACAGCAACCGCTCAAACGGCGCCGTAGCGAAAACATCAGGTTAATATATACTGTTCAAGATGACTGCTTTAAACCATGTGCAATTTCATACAAGGGAAACGGGATTGTCCGCGATCGCACCCGTTCGCCATCTCTGGTTACACGATTGTCGCTATTCTGCTCCTAATATCACATTTGTTAAGATGACATGAATTTCTGATAGCATGAAGTGATTGTAAAGTGTGCTGATTAAGTTAACTTCCACAAGCTCGTTGAGGCCTCCCTTTTGTTTTATGCCTGGGAAGCTTCGCACTTGCAGAATTGGTGAAAGTGACTTACTACCACTGACCTGGACTGCAGTCGTGTTCCTCAGCAACATTCTTGTTCTTCCCTAGCGCTTACATCTGTCTGTATTTGGGCAACAAGGATTGTGCTCACCGCGTTCCTATTATGAGTCACGATACGGCGGCTAGCCAACATGCACCATCGTAAACCTTAACCCCCTTATCAGCTTCACAATTGCAGTCTGACCTCCAGAATTACGACGTTAAACCGTTACAATGCTCGATTCTACCTTTCACATTACCACCCCACGCTTGCACCTCTCATATCTCAATCCCTCCGATGACTCTCACATGTCCTTCATGGTTCGTCTGGTCAACAGTCCTGAAATGGTCGCTATGGTTACGCAGGCAGGCGAGATAATCCCACCTCAACCACAAACAGTTGAAGCTGCACGCCTCGCCCTGACCTCCAAATCAGAACACCTAGAGAAGACTGGGTCAGGGAAGTACATTGTCTCCATCCGGCGCCCGAATCTTTCTTTCACAGATGAAATTCGGAACGGGGAGGAAAGGGAGTACATCGGGACCGTTTCCATGCAGCTCAAACGCTTCCCTAATCTGCCCTGTCCAGCAATTCCAGATGTTGGATTTGCTCTATTGGGTCAGTACTATGGAAACGGGTATGCGAACGAAGCATGCAATGCGCTCATACGGTATTTTCAAGAGGAAAAGGGGCATGAGCGGTTTGCAGGGTTTACGCACCCAGAGAATGTGGGGAGTCAGAGGTTGTTCAAAAGGTTGGGATTTGAGAACAGAGGAGTGACAAACGTTTCAGGGATTCTGGGGACCGGCGAAGTAGGTGTGCGGGTGGCAGTTTGGGTCAAAGGCGTAGATCCAGAAACAAAGTTGAGTGATTTAGGCATTGGGCCGAGATCACCAGACCATCAGACCGAAACTGTATAGGTTGATTCTGCTTATGAAACACTTTGTGGATTTCTTTTCTACACGCCTTGTTTTCCATAATGATAAAGTCTACGTTAATCCAAGCCTAGCACGGGAGCCAAATCCTTGTTTCGGAACAAGTGCTGTGCCCATTAGTAATCCAAGAGCCCATAACAGCTGCCCAAGATAAAACGCAACGATCATCCCACAATCAGGTAGGAGATATCGTGAAACAGGAGCAATTGGAACTGGCGGGCTCGTTTCTGGAGGGAGTAGCCAAGAAAAATTAGACATTGAACATTGACTCAGTGCTTCTGTTGTTGCTGCAATTATAGTCACTCAGGTAGAAGAGCTGGTAAAGCTGATACAGGGAGCCTGATCCAATGCTTGGTTCGAGGGGAGAGGTTGCAAACAGTCCGGAGGATGGTACTGGCATAGCTTCTGCAAGAGATTGCAGTGGAAGAGTTGGGGTCGGCAGATCAGGCAGAGACAGAGGAGGCTGTGGTGGAGATTTCAGCAGCTCTGGATAATATCTGTATTGAGGGGGGAGGGGGCTTAAACACGGTTTAATCAAAGATAGAGGTCACAAGGGTGATTGGTATAAAGGGAGTCAACTTCACCACTTCCACATGCAACGATGGAGTTATCACGATCGCAATTAACATCACAAAACTGTAAGAAAATACTCTTGATATTAATAGGTACAAATATTGGAACTGAGAACTACGAAGGTACAAGTATAGGATTGGGACTGCATGTTATGTACAGCCGTAGCAAAGATGCTAGTGCTGAGTACTTGCACCAGAGGGCAAAGACATGCCACGCACTATCAATTAAAGTTTTTTTTTTTTAAAAAAATTCAGATGTGTACCTTATATCAGTACGCATTCTGTGCTCACCCAGCACAACCAACAGTCACCTTGACGTTTGAGATACTACAGGTTGTCAGCACAAGCGTTCCCATGTACCTAGATATACTCGATATACCCAAACTTGTCCGCAATTATGGATGCATGGCGAAACACAGGTTCTTGTGCAGCTCTCAAGCCTAGGGGTAGGAGCTGAAGCTAGAATATTACAAGTGCATCGCTCGGCTACCATGTAGGCTGCAAAAACTGCGAGAAAGAGGACAGACAGCTTCGTGGTGAGGAGATGAAAGTCGTGCAACAAATAAAACAAGATGATTGAGGGGTGAGGTTGAAGGCTCATATACTGAAGTTAGTTCGCTCGGAGTGATGCACAGTCCATGTGTAGCCCCAAAAGCTGAGGTATGTGATATAGGATCAGCTATTGTTTGATTCATCCGAGCCCAACTAGATATAGAAGCCACCTCACTGTATGAAGTAACCACCCGTCAGAAGCGTAGCATTCTTGAATTCACTCCGCGGAGCTGGTTGAGCCAAGGGCCTAGGATGGAGTGTAGAGTTAAACACACTTCATCCTTAATAACCAATAGATCGTTCTTGAGCAAGCCTATGCTCTACGCTCATGGCAGCTGGACGATTCCTTTGGCTTCTTTTGTGCGCCACTGTATCGATCTCGCAAGCTGATACAGCACCTCAAGTGTCGGCATCGGCACGCCAGCTTTCTTACCCTCGCGCAGTGGCTCGCCAAGGAGGTTTTCGAATTCGATAAAATTGCCCTGTTCGACATTAATCTTAATGTTCCAAGATGTTAGACAAGAAATAAACTTACCTTCTCAAGATCCTGCTGCATACTGGGCTTCGCCCAGCTCTCCATTGGATCCGTGTTGATCACCTTCTCGATCACATCTTCACCAAATTCTACATCTGCCACAGCTTTGGCCGCTGCTACGATTTCTCTCATAGCAGGCCTAACCAATCCATCCAGCCCCCCATCTGCCAATCTTATCCGGCCAGAATCTAATCCCGTAATCGCACAGATTGGGTTCAAGCATGCATTGTAAACCAGCTTGCGCCAGCGATCATGCAGCACGTTTGGTGAGTATTTACAATCCGTCCTCCCGCCTGCAGAATACAAAGTTACGAAGTCTTGTGCCTTTGCAGATGATTTTTCGATAGGGATGGAGGCCTGAGGAAAGGCGCCAATGAGGAGTCGATCGGGTTCATTTTGGACAATGTGGCCAGGGGCGGGTTCAGCGCTACCGATGAGAGATACACCAGAAAGAATTGTAGTCTGTGGGTGAGATTTCAGAAAGGGTTCCTCAATGTTGAGCCCATTTTGGAGAAGGACGAGGGTCGTGTGCGTATTGTCCTTCGGCAGCGCAGGAGTGATCAGATCAGCTGCAGTGAGTCCGACGTCTGGCACATTTTTAGTGCAAAGGACAATGTAGTCATACGGCGTAAGCTTTTCGGTGGTGATGTCTGGGATATCGTTGCGCACTGTGGTATGTTAGCAATTTTCCTGGATGGCTTCCTACCAGTCATAGATGGGGCTGAGCACACCAACGTCTGGTCTGAATCCTTTCAACAATCCATGATCACAGCTCTCGATAGTATACCCTTTTACGTTTACAGCATTGTAGTTCGATCTGAGAACGACTGTTACTAAAGCGAGGCCGCCAATTTTGAGGTTCAACGCAGCAATAGCGCCAACAGAGCCGGCACCGACGACGAGAACACTCTTCTTAACTTCAGTCATTGTGAGATGATTGAATGTTGGAAGCAAGTCTGACTCATGCGTTGAGGGTATCGCTAGATGTCAATAGGGCGCCCCTTTGAGGCATTGGTGGGGTGAGGGGCAACTGAACAGGAAAGAGTCCACTTCCCGATGGAAATACGGTCTATGTTATTAATCCTTTATGATTTTGCATCACATCGATAGACACCCAATTTGCATACACGTAAGTGGAGACCAAATCCTTTCAATCGAGCTCGATTTGATGCAAATGTTGGTTACAATCCGTTGAATTCGTGGGTAGCAACCTGTTCATCCCCAGATGCTCCTTATCACTCCGCTTTCATTTCGTTGCATAGATGCATAGCATGAGTCGATTGGGAAAGCCGTCCATCCCGTCCGCCTGAAGACTACGCCGAGGGCCCAGCAAAAGAGAGAGAAAGAGACACGCTTAGAAGACAAGAGCGGCACCCTTGGTCTTCTTGTCACCACCAAGCTCGAAGTGCTTGCATCGCTTGAGGGCGAGCTGTTGTGTTGTCAGAGACGCTTGCATAAATCTTTGAATTTGGTTACTCGTACCTGTGCCTTGGTCTTGCAGGCAGTGCACTCTAATCGGAGCACGACCTTCTTGGTGGTCTTAGCCCTCTTGTGGAAGACGGGCTTGGTCTGACCTCCGTAACCGGACTGCTTGCGGTCATAACGACGCTTACCCTGAGCGAACAGAGAAGCCTTGCCAGCCTTGTACTCTGCGCAGGTTCAGTATGTGCATGATATGGCCTCGATTGCGAGCTACTAACGGGTGACCTTGTGCTGGGTGTGCTTCTTGCAGTCCTTGCCCTTGCAGTAGGTACGGCGGGTCTTGGGAACGTTGACCTGAACAGTCCTTGTCAGCGCATGTCCACGACTGTTGTGCCCTAACATGACCCTTCGGGGAAGCCTCGATTTACAACATGAGTGAACGGAGTGAGGTGGCGAACGGAGCGGTGTGCGTCGGTTGATGTATAGTAAATGGTGTTGCGCAGGCTCGATTTGGCAATATCGTTAAATCGGCTCGTTGTTTTGCCTCGAGATGGGGACAATGGTGCGCAGTGTGATCGCATTACTACATCCACAGACGAAGTAGTCGCCGCCTACAAATTGCTGGTTCGACCAGCTACTCAATTGTCCATCCCAGACTCCAACTGCGTCTGTGATGATATTCCTTTTACTATTGCACTGCGTATCTTCCGGCTTATTCGTCATTTTGGCTGGACTGTCATGGTTCTCGATTTGCGTACGCTCGCTTCGGTCGTGCTCGTCATCGAAAGTCGTTCGCGGTGTCGTTGTTCACTCATGCTGCAATCGCAGCGTTCCACGAGAAGGATTTGAACATGGCTGCACTCACCATCTTGACTGATTTTGTCTGTCGGTTAGTGAGGGCGACGGGTTGACGTGTGTGGTGATGATTCCTCCCTCCTCTCAACGACCCACGAATGTGCGAGGCGCTAGTTCGCTTAGCGAAAGCCAAGAAGTGTGTGCTGTGCACGGGCCATGTATGTTATATCTCAGCACCGTTGTTCACACACCAATTTCGAAACGCTTTTCGAATTTTGCACACGAAAGTGATTGAATTATACAAAGATGTTTGAGCAACTAAATTTTTCATTACGATGTGGTATCTTGCGAAACAAAAGCGAGCCTCCATAGCGCCAGTGACATCCATTTTGTAACCCACACAAATTTGAACAGTGCTACTACATCTAGTAGACAGGATGCCCTTCGATCCATGTTTTCTTCTCCTTAGTTTCTCCTGATACATTTGGTGTTTTGGTTTCAATGCTAAAGTGACCGCCCTCACGTTTGCCACTGCTTCGACCATCTTCGATCAGATGCATCGGACCAATCCACTCCCACATGCGGGCAACATCGCCGCTGTTTGTGGTTCTTACTGCTGCACGTATATTCGAGTTGAACTCAACTTTCTTCTGCACCCTCTCCCACAGCTTCTGTCGACGCGAAGACGAGAACTCGTTGCGAAGAACGTCGTCTCGTAGCTGTGCCATACTGATACCGCGCTCAGGGTACGCACCAGGCTCCTGGTAGCTGAGCGCGGCATGACTGGCAAGTCTATCAAAGACCTCGCTAGCAAGCTGTTTTGCACGAGCTTCCATGGCCCGGCTGGTGATGTAAGAATGTCTTCCATAAGACCCAGAGGCTACGAGCAGGAAGAAGATCACAATCTGGAGAAGATGTCGTTCAAAGGATTGTATGACGGATCTTCGGATGCTGCAGGTGAGGGAGAGCTTTGCAAGAGAGGTTGAGGCGAGGCGTCGTTTACCGGTAGTTCTGTATCCATGGGAAGGTAACTGATTAGTACAGTTCTATGTCAGAATAGGTTGCATGACTGATTAGGGACTGGAAAGGATGTCACTTACGCATCTGTAGTCTCGACGACCTCATCTCGCAGAATTGTCTCAGGGAAGGCTCGATCAAATAACTCGCTGAATTCCTTGTCTGACATGCCCTTCTGTGTGTGTGCGGCCAGCTCCTGCTTAAGCTCTTCTTCAGTAACCTCAGGCGTTTCGGCAGGCTTACCCTCTGCATCGAGTTCGCTGCACTCATACTGAGCCCTCTTCTCCCGCAAGATCTCCACTGCTTTGTTGGCGACGGCTGTGACTTTGCGGGTTTTTACGCTGTCGGGTTCACATGTTGGTGGTAGAGGTATCAAGCCACCTAGTGACAGTGGGTGGTCTTTTCGAATGAAATCACGGTCGCATGTGAGTTCTAGTCCTCTGTAACACTGGGCGTGTGGTGGGCAAGGCTCGCACTGTGGAAGTATATCGCTCGCCCATTCTGGCACCTCCACACCCCCAAGGCTTGTGGCTTCCCTCCCGATCCCGCAAAAGCCAACCTCGACCTTCTCTTGCCGCCAAACACCACCAAAAACGGCGACAGTGGTGAGGAGGAGTGTCGCTGAGAATGCCTTCAGGGTACCTGTCGTCTTCGAAGTCTGCTTACGCCTACGAGGCGGCAGTATATCAACCTCTCCGTGCTTTGCACGTTCTCGCACAAGATCTAGTTGCTCTTCTGGCGTGAACTCCTCCCCAGCATCTGTGCTCTCATGTTCCTCTTCTTTCGTGTGCGGAGCGACTACGTCAAATGTTTTGCGGGAGGGCACAACGATGCCTTCGTCGTACTGTTCGGTGCTGGGCTCAGCAGTTCGTCTGCGGTGCGCATCGCTCTTGCGCCTGGCCTTGAATTCAGAGCCCATGGTTCTCCTCCTGCTCTTCTCTCGCGATACAGCATCTGAGACTACTGGCGAACTACCACTCTGGAAAGGGTTGTCTTGTGTGAAAGGACTCTCAGGGCCAGTACGATGCCATGCCTCTGGATCCGGTGTGGGCTCCTTGTAAGCAGGAGTGGTACTCTTCCGGGTGCGCCTAGCTGCCGGACGCTCATCAACCTCAGGTTCAAGTGATCTGCTGTGCTTCGCTGGTACGGCGCGAGACGGTGTCTTTCCGCGCGATACAGGCGCAACCTCTTCCATATCCTCAGTCACACCGCGAGTCGTACGGCGCAGATTTTGCCTTTTCGCTGGCGTTTGAGCGACCAGTGTCTCATCCTCGGCATCGTTGATGGTACTGTTGGAGCTAGAGGGCACATCTACGATACCTCGTGTAGTGCGCTTTGTGCGTGCATGTGTCCTCTGGACTTGCGCCGCCTGCGGAGCGACAGACTCATTGAAAAGCGCTACAAGCTGTGGCTTCTTTGCTGAAGATGGGTATCCAACGCCATGCTTGAGCAAAATGCTACGCAGCTCCGGAACTGTTATCTTTGACGAATCGACACCAGGCTCGAAATACCAGTATTCCCCGCGTGCATCAGCCATTTCCGTTAGGTGATAGTCGTGAAGTGCAAAGTAGGTAGCCACAGAAACGACAAGTGTAGACGTCAAAAGAAAGCTGCAGCTGTGTGACAAGGATAAGGCGGTGATAGGTGAGCAACAGACAGAAGAAGTGCAGCCAGGAAAGTATTGTGACGTAGTTGCTAGGCAACGTAAAAGGGCCCGCCATACTGACTCGCGCCCAACTTTTTTATCCTCCTTTCGAGCATCGACCTGCACCAAGCCAAGTTCAACTTTTTCAAGATAGCGGGTACTCTCGATCATCACGTTAATGCCAGAACCCTATTTTTCCATTCATAAGGCAGCGCGATGTGTACTTTAGCATCGTAGAAGACCTGCAATATGAGTTTGCATGCAGATGATGACTCACAATGTTTAAATGATATACTACAGCATCGCTCTAAATGCACAAGTATGAGTACGCTTGATGTAGGAAAGGCGTTTTACATAACGTGCAAGCAGTTGAGAGCATACAAGAGTTGATGGATACATAAGTTCGAAAGAAGACGTCCCTCGCACCCAGAGTAACGCTACTACTTTGCGAACATACACTTTCAAAAAAAAAATCTTCAGCATTCCGTTACATGCTTGTTCCCTTGGTTTAGCTGTGAATCACTATACCTGTCAGTACAATAATATGTGATGCTATCACGTGCTCCGTCGCAGGTGAGCTCGCCCTTTTGGACCTAGCTCACCTTGGCGGCAGGAAAGTATAGATGAGGGGCATGTGTACCATAGTCCCTCGATATAGCTATCAAGACACCAGAATTCAAGATCTCTATCACCACGTACATGTACGAAGTCCCTCCAACAATACCCATATAGAATATATAGAGCTCTTCAGAATATTTTTTTCTATAGTTTTCCTCTCTTAGGCATGCAACAACAGCGAGAGAATTTCAAGTAGGTCATTTGGTAGACAACGCACCTTAATTTAACTTCCTACAGATGCGTGTAGATGAAAATAATGAATTATCCAGTCACATAGATATTTTCAAACAAAGCTCAAATCACGGGCTATGCTTCACGCCTTTAGCCCCCTATAAGCTTCCTACAATGTCTCCTCTGTTCTCTGACATCACATACACTTCATATTCAACCACCATTTATCATGTGCACAACTTGCGAATCCAGCCATCTCTGCTGCCAGTGCGAAGTCAAGGGGGGCTGCGAACATACCGACCAGCTCCCTTGTCAATCAGGCACATGCAAGGACGACCAGGATCAGCGGGTAACTCTGGCAAACGAAGAAGAGTACCTGCTACACAGGACAGATGAGAAGGAGATTGAGGATATAAATCATGGGGGTGACAAAAGGATGAAATGCGGGGAGTGGCCAGAAACAAATTGTAGGCCCATGTAGATGTGGCACCAGGGAGGATTCCACGCACGGATTCAGCATTGTCCATATGACGTGGTGTGGCAATGATCAAATATCAAGTCAATAAATATTTACAGCTGGACTCATAAATCTTTTCATCATACCCCGTTATTCAAATCATCTGTGAATGCTTACTTCGGGCTGACAACAGAGGTTGTCAACGAACCGCTCTCGACATACACACCGCTAAAGTACCAGTCCTCAGCACCCGTACCATCATTACCCTGGCGGGGCAGACGGAGGACACCCAGATGCCAATCAGCGCCGTTACTCGAAGTGCTAGCGGAGAAGGGACCAGCAGTCTTGACGAGCGTGTTGTTGCCTGTTGAGTGCCAGAAGGTGACTTGTTGAGAGGAGAAGTTCTTTCATTACATTAGCATGGAAGCACCAGCTGCAAAGGGCCCGGGACTTACAATCTCATAGACAACATTGTGCCATTCATCAGCCTTAAGTTCCACCTTCCACTTGCTCTGTCCGCCCACCATCCACTGCAGGTTGGTGTTGCTGGTTCCTTGCTCACCATTGACCCAGCCATACTTCAATTCCGTGAAGTGGCTTTCGAAAAAGCATATTTGATGCTCATTTGTCGCACTAGGCACATTCGTGCTCCCCCTCTTGATACTAAAGTGATAGTACACAGTTCCAGAGTTGATACTCGCCTTGGTCTGCGGGATCAGCTCAGTGCGCCACATATCCGAATTCCATTTCGCAGTGCTGTCGATGGTGATTTTGGCGCCTTGCTTGGAGTTTGAATCGCCAGGGTTCTTGTATGAAGGAGACAAGTTAACGTAAGAGGTTACAGGACCGGAGCCGTGGATATAGTATTGGTAGGGCCCGACCTGGTTTGCCCAGGACCATTTGTTGAGATCCGCAGAGGAGGTGAACTCATTGAAGCGGCCATCCCAGAGAACATTGCCTGAAAGTTGTCAAAGAGCTGCCGTTTACAAAGGGGAGGAGGAAGAGAACGTACCTGCAGATACTGCACTGATCAGCGCGTTCAGAATCACACTCTTTCCAAACATCTTGAAGAGGTTGGGCCGGCACTAGCTTGCTAATTATGGCAAGAAGAATGAACGATTGAAGGGAGTGATGATTTATCAGTAGACATGAAGCTACTAGGCCGCTATATACAACGCTTCGTGGGCTAAGAGGGTTTGGGCAGCGCGCAACCAACAACGGAGAAAATATCCATAGTCTGATTAGTACCCATCAATAGCTTGAAACAAGACATATATGAAAGAACAAGCGAGCGTGTGGTACAGCGGAATTGCATGCGTTGCATCTTAATTTATCTACATGGAGCCGCCGGCATGTTGAGTCAAGTGATCCTTTAGTGGCGGCGAAGCGGTCCGACAGCGAAGTCGAGCTTTCTTGAGAACCATGGAAGACAATGTTACATTTGAGAACAAAGGCGCTGTAGATAGCGGCCCAATATGGTATGGATGATGAGGGAATGAGGATGCGGGATGGCTGTGATGTAGCGGTACAACAAGGTTGTTGAGATTAAGCAACATAGGCCGGGTAAATCCCCGCATATTGCCTGATTGGGGACGATGCAGGAATGCTTGTTAACAAAAGACACCTTTGGCGTTTCTTGCACCTGGAGGCTTGATCCCGAAAATACAAACGAAAAAAAAAAAGGGGGGGGGGGGGGGGTATCACGTGAAAAGGCGCAACAAAACGAAAGAAAAAGTCACAGTGACCAGCACTTGTGACAACTCTACACCTGTAGTCTTGGAGGCATTCATCGAGAGAGCGGAGAAGTTCAAAGCCGGTTGTCTTCTCTCCTCAGCTGAACAGTCCTTGGTCCACCAGCTCTCCCCGTCCACTCCGCTAATCCATGCTCAGCATTCGCCCAGTAATCCCTTGTCTTCTCATACAGTGTCATTCGGTCTTTGCAATTCTGTATCGCTGTGATTTCTTTGAAGCCTAGTGGCCGACGCTCTGCAGTTACCTCATCAAAATCGATCGCTGTGCCAGAGTCTGCACGTTGAGGTCGAACAGGCAATGGTGGCATCTCTTTCCGAGTTGATGGTTCAAAACCCGTGGTGACCGGACAGGCTGACGTACTGTAAATTGACACTTTCGAATTGACTTGGGGATAGTCTTTTGGTGGTGGTATGGGAATTGTGTCAAGCTCCAGAGATTTTGACCGTGTTGCAGAGCCGTGCTCGCTCCAGTCCATATTCATGTTCGGTGGTGCCGATATTGGAGTCGACTCACGTTGCATGGCTCGTGTGACTGGCGAGTGTAATCTTGTGGACGTCATTGGTGGGCGACTGTCGCTTTGACTTCTTTTGTGACCCTCAAAAGCACAGGATCCAGACCCACTTCGCAGTCGCGATATGCTTCTTTTTAGTGACAAACTCGGCCTTCGTACTGCACTTGTGAAAGTGAAGGATCTACGTGGTATCTCGGTCTTTCCACTAGCTGCGTACATATGAGAAGGGATTTCGTCAGGTTCCAGTGAGGTTGGTGCGAAGTAGCTATCTAGTGAAGTATTGCCTCCAGTGCCGCCTGTGATACTGATGCCTCCAACATGGCGAGCGTGCATCGGTCCTGAAATCAGCCTTGACTTTGGTGGAGTGGCAGCATTCGAATGGGATCCGAAAATAGGCATTGTGAACTGTACGTTGTGGGCTGGTTGTTCGAAGAGGCACACTCGTTGAACCAGGCGTTTAAAGGAGACGAGAGATAGGTCTTTAGGGCGCTCTAGAGGCTAAATCATATAACTTGACGAGTGCTTCTTTGCACGGTATACCAATCGCTCGGCTGCGACCGAGATATCTATCAAAGCCAGCTCGATTTTCGCCGCTGCACACGTCAGTACCAGGAGCATCTGGCATGTAATGCAAATGGTCGCACAGATTCTGAAGCTCACCGTGCGACCGAACAGTTGTAAAAGATTTTTGTGTCTTGAGTCAACCTGTCTGAGACACGCAGGGTTTGGAAGCGAACGGCGGTGTTGGAAGCGAGCTGTGCAACAACAACGACAATAACAACAACGACAACTAGAAAAGTGGAGTACTAGTACCTGGCCACTGAAACATGATGAGAGAAGTGGTCCAGATGTAATGACCACAATTCGGCGATTGTGATTTTCGCGGGCATGGATTCGGACTTCGGTGTTGACTGGATTGGCCTTTATGTTGCCACGGATTACCGACAAGTGAGCCGCGCCTGTTGCAGCATTTTAACCGAAGCTGAACATTGGGCAAGATGGCCAGCTGTTTCTTGTAGCTCCTTGTCCCAGCACTGTTTAGGAAAAAAAAAGTCATACACCGCGTCTTAAAGGAAAGAGTCGCCGTGGTCACTTTTGGTAAAGAAAACCTACTGGAATGAGATAGCCCCCAGCGGGCAACATGCCTTGAAAATCGCGACGGTGTGGTCAGCTTGTATTGTTTGCTGGGCGATGGCACGAATGTGCCTTCATCATAGACGTTCTCACATGTTGTGTGGACGTTATTGCGAGTTGGCTGTTAGCGACCCGTTTGCGTGCGCAACGAGAAGGCATATTTGACTCGAGTAGAGACGGCCCCTTTGTCTCAACAACTGCACACTTCCTGCTCCTGCAGGCGTTCGGTTCACGCATGTCCCCGCATGTTCTTGTCGCGGTGCTGTCAGAAGTCGAGATGAAGCAGAGGCCAAAAGTAATGCACAGGACAAGATGAAGCAGAAGACGTCTCCGAGACCCACGACGCGCCTTGACGCCCACAAACCGCGCTAAGGAACTTCTAGCCGATCATGCCATCCCACGTAACTCTCTGTGTGCGCTATGCAGCCTTGTGAACGACGATGGCACTGGTAAGGCATTGCATAATGTCCCCTTAGGACTGTGAGGCTCAAACTAGCCTTACCGGTGTGGCTGCAGTTCGCTGCAAATCAGGCGGCTCCTGTCACAATGCCTGACAGACGTTGAGGATCAAACCTCAGAAGACCCATAGCATGAGCAAGGAGGAAGCGCTTGCAAAGAGGCACTGGCCGACGATATGGCTCCTAGACAAAATGAAGGTATAAGTACGAGTGGTGTGCGCTTTGCAGCTTTAACTTCATCGCCAGCATACCCGTCCACTCGCTGCTCTAGTTCTGTCTTTCCTTGGTATCATCGGCTGGCCCGTATCGATATACCTTTATTTCTTTTACTTTGTCGAATAACACGACCGCAACGGCCGAGATAACTAAGCAAATCATAATGAAGTACCAGATCCTCACCGTTATGCTCGCAGGTGCAGTAGCCGCGAGCCCCATCGCCATACTAAGAAAGCGAGAAGTTCCCCAAGAACATGCTCACCGCAACATTATCCTAGCCGTCAACACTCTCATAACGCAGAACAATCCTGACAACATACAAGACGCTGTCTTTGGTCTTCTGGGTGCCGCGGCAGCGAAGAAAGGTGCTGGCAACATCGCCGATGCAGACTGCCTGCAACAAGCCACTGCAGACCAAGCCTTCACCAACGCCAAGGCAGCAGGGGACATTGATGGCATGACGTCAGCTCTCATCTTCCGTGCCCTAGAGCGCAACACTGGGTCTGTTGGACTTGCCTCTGTTCCCTGCACATCCATTCAAGCCGTAAACCCTGAGATCGCTGCTCTGCAACAACACCAGGATCCTGCCAGCAAAGGTGCTCAAGCTCTGAACAAGCAGATTGCAAAAGAGCTGGCAAGACAAATTGCGTCTGTGGGTGGTGATCCAACGCTGGCTAATGAGGCAAGCACCTTTGCACCAGGGCAGGTGGGGGACCCGACGGCCAAGGGAAATACTTGCGATGATGACCAGGATGACAATGGATGCATCAACACTCTGGGGCTAAGAGTGGATGATCTTACTGCTGCTGAGATTGCGGCTGCAGTTCAGGGTACGGGTGTAGGAGCTGGCGGCCAGGGCAACGCAGGGACAGGTGCTCTTGCTGGTTCTAGGGGTTTCAGTGCCACGTGAGTGTGCTGAGAGCGCTGGGTGTGCTGGGTGTGCTGGACGTGCTGGACGTGCTGAGTGGTGTTGACAGCCACGACTCATATCGTCCCCAACGCTGGCTGCACTGCTCCTCCAAGGCTCCTCCTGCTGTAAATCGAGAAAAGTTGAGTAGATGGAGATGTCGTACGTGGCAGCACTGAGTAGGGAGGAATATAAGCGCGCTTCTACATGTAGACACTTGCATTTTGTCGTCAACATGGTGACGGTTTCTATGTAACACAGCTGACGTGCAGCTGCGTTCACGCAAGCGTGTACATTGTGTTCCCCCAATGCTTTTCAGCGAGGCGCGCAGTTGGACATGACATGTTTACTCCAATCCTGCGCTTTGTTTTGTTTATTTATTTTTAGTTAACCAAACAAGACGCTCAGCTGTGGAGGCTCGTGGTGAGGGGCAGCGTACCAAAAGAGATGTTCAGATTGTTGAAGGTCGTGCTGTACTAGCCACATACCGTACCGAGAATCAAGCCTCACTATGATGCAAGACCATGATGCCATACACGAGTCCTGAGACCCACGCTACCAAGATGCAGGAGCTCAGCAGCATGTATGACCAACATCCGCCGACGAGAATGTGGAGTAGCAAGAAGCACGAGAAAACGTCCACCTCTTCACGGCACCCGCAAGCCAATGTCGACAACTTATGCGGTGGCACCTGGCCGGTGATGCCAAGACAGGCGTCATATAACTGCCTTGTGCATTGATAATCACAGGCAACCTTCAGCGTTTGTGAGGAGGATATAGGGAGGAGGGAGGAGGGAGGAGGGAGGAGGGAGGCAGGATGCAAGAAGGACGTAAGGAGGATGTGGGGAAGATGCGAGGAAGGTGCGAGGAAGGTGTGAGGAAGGTGTGAGGAGGCGTGACGTCTGCTTCCAGAACTGGATTCGCTTTGGTGTGGACGTCGAAAGCAAACGCAGCCACCTTCGGGACGCGACTGGAGGTGCGAGAGTACGGTCACAATGTGTCAAAGACTCGTGCTGTATCACGCTCAACGAGGCCACTGCGCTGAGACGGTGTGCTCTCCCAAGGAATGAGAGGTTGGCCCAATCCGTGCTAGGCGTGGAGCAGCCGTGCTACGGCGTGACCAGATTGGGCGCAGTGCCTGCGGATCGAAGAAGATACCACAGGTGTGTGGTAAGGAGGATTAGAGCGAATCTGCAAATTTTCTAAACCACGACATAGTGCTGAGGTAGCAGCAATCAGCACGACTGCAGCGAAATGCAACATGGAGACCCCCACTTAATTCCACATGGCGTGTAACTCTCGAATACATTGAAGTAACATAACATAAATCTACATCGAGCCGGGACAAACAAACATTGAGTGAGTGATGTGTAGGTGCTAGCGCTAAAATAGCGCAGAATCTACTAATCGGTGTGCGTAAGTGCGGGTATAGCAAACGCTGGCTTTCCCAGTAAAGATGAGAGCGGATACCCTCTAATCACAGCCGAGGCGAGATGCTAGCAAGCGTTGCCGCATCTGACGCTCTATCGATAGAAAGCAGGGTCCCAACACCTCGATCGATGACTCTGTGACGACATCAAATCGTGATCCTCCATAACAAAGGGACGAGCTGAGGGCCAGACGTCGAAATGATGGCTTCATGCTCTGCGCCAGCATGTTGACAGCAGTAAACAAAGACACACCAGCTCCAATGCATGCAGTAGTGTGCGGAGAGCACGTCCCCATAGCCGAGTCCTGGTGTTGAGTGACGCAGCGAATAGCGTTGCTTGACGTAGTTCCATCACGGAACCTGATGCACAGCTGGGCCTCAAAATGTCTCCAGAGTGGACGGCCGCTTGTTCTCGCCATGACCGTGCAGCCGCTCAGGCGGGGTCAGGCACAACATTGAGGCCAGCAAGCAGGCCGATACTGTAAGAGCACGCAGGCACCCACGCAGATACCGTGAGAGCGCGCAGATGCCAGAACTGAGACGAGCAGCCGCATGCACTCTTACGCATATGCAGAGCCCTGACAGTAAAAGCTGCCGTGGCGGATGTTGGCAGCGGGAGAGAACGAACGCGCACGAACACTTGTCAACTGCGTTTTCACTGCAGGGGGGCAGAATGGGGCCTTGGCGCCGTGATATGTCCTCATCTTTCGCGTTGCGGACGCGTCAATAACAACAAAGCAGCTGTGTAACGTCACGTGTTCCTGGGGGCACACGGCAGAGAAAAGCTGCGTACGTAGATGCAAGAACACACTCTGGTCATTGTCTGGCCATTGCATGGACAGCAGGTAGCGTGTTGGCCAAGTGCTGGCAAAGCGTTGGACAGAAGGTCCTTGATTTTTGGGGAGTGTTCTAGTTTTTAGTGGCAGAGCGCTAGTGAGACAGCCCGTGAGGAGCCACTGAGCCCGAGCCGCCGCTTGTCATCAGGCGATACCTGTTCACCCTTACTGTACCTCCCTCACCATCACGACCCCAAGATAATCTTCCGAAGCGCGCCCGCTTCTCTGTCGCATTGTTGCGATGCCCTGAGGCAGACATCGACGACTGTTTCTTTGCGTATACTCACGAATCTCCTTAACGCCCTCTCCCTTCCTCCCCCCCCACGTTACCCCCTCCCCCATGCAAAGGACTGCTGCGTGAGCCCACTCCTCTCGCTCCTGCCCGCGCCTGCCAGCGGACCGCCTGCCGCGACCAACAACCTCCACAGATCGTCCAACAACTTCCGCAGCGCTTTATCAATACTTTTGTACGCGTCTTGGGATCGCCATCTTCGTTCGCTCAATCTCTCTCAATTTGCTCTTGCGCGTCTATCGCTCTGCGCGCTGCGCGCTGCTCTCCACGACCTGCACTTACGCGCCGTCGTCTCGTCGAGCACCTCTAACAACCTTCCTGCTCGCGACTCTGTTGCGACCAACTCTGCGCCAGTCTCAGGCGCAGCAAAGCGTGAGCGACGTCTGGAAATCTGTTTGAACGCTTGATCAAGGGCGCAGATCTCCTCGGCCACCCGTGTAACACTTGTGCAGGCTGCACATCGTCCCGGACGCCTGCTAGTACCTGAACCTACCACCGAACCTTTCCCCGAACCTACCACCGAAACTACCATAGATCTTACCAACCTGCATATCCGGGATCCACTACGACCTTGATTGGACCGGTACCAAGTCGCGGCTCGTTACTGACTACGTGTGGCCTCCAATCAACGTGCTTGCAAGTTCACCAAACTGATCTCTTGGAATCAATCGACGTAATTACATAGGAGGAATTGTCCCCTGGTGCCATTCGCGGAAACATTCACTACCATGGAATCAGAACGCCCACATTTGTCCATCACACTCCCCAGGAACTTCATGTTTCACTATCGCGACGGAGCGGCTCCGCAAACGCCTGAGCCTGAGCCACAGGTTGCTGAGCTGCAACCACCACCCCCTCCTCGACAGACGTTGAAGGTCCGCCGCCGCCGCGCCACTCTTGTGCAGCACCACATCGAACTGGACTTCCCCATGAATGAGAAGCCAATACCCACTATCGAGGCCACAGACTTCCACTTCGAACCATCAAACGCCCTCCCCTCCCCTCCTTCTGCTCTGGATAGCGCCTACCTTTCTCCACCAACGAGTTTCGGTCGTGGTGTATCGCCGCCAAAGACGCCAGCTCACCAAGTGAGAACCGTCGATGTCTTCGATGGCCCGCAACACTGGGATGATCTGGACACAAGCCACAGTGAATCATCTAGCAGACCGGCTTCGTCTTCTGGCTTCTCCGATTCATCCATCTCATCGCGAGGCAGCATCGAGTCGTTTTTGTCGCGAGGTGGCAGTTGCACCAGCCCAGAGGAGGAGATGTGCGATCCGTTCTCTTTCGACTCTCTGGAGATGAAATATCGGCAACCAAGCTCCCCGCTCGCTGCGCAAAACCAGCTCCGTCCCGCTAAGAGGCTGAAGCTGAGGGCAACCTTTACCGAGGAGATGGACTACCATCTCTGGAGAACATACATGAATTACCTGCAAGACCCTACAGTGACCCCGTTCAAAGCGGTGCCTCTTACGACGCCGCCGAATGGCGTGTGCCATCGCGTCGCAAGGATGGCCCGCAAGACCTGGAAGTCACCAGCTCTCTCTCGCACTGTTGGTGTTCGTGCAGCCGCTCGGTTTGGCTCTCGATCTGGAACTCCAGGCACCACCAGGGCTCTGAAAAGTGGCAGCAGCACACCCATCGCAAGGCCAAGCAAATCTTACCTGCGATACCCAACAGAGAAGCAGTGTCGAAAGCGACTGAGGGACTTGGCTAAGCAGAGGCCGAACTTGTCTGTCTACTATCAGCGTCTGCTCCATCGATCGCCCTCGCCACTGCAATCGTCACCACCCTCAGAGAAGTCGGAAGAACCTGTTCAGCTGCAGCCACTGTCATCTCCGTTCACGCAAGACACATCATCCTTTACCTTCTCGACCCGCGATATGAACGTTTCGTTGGCTACGAGCACGGCTGCATCGATGCAGATGGGTAACCCTCTATCCCAATTAGCAAATGACCTGACGCCTCGACCAGAGCAAAAGAGCTGGTCGCGGGCGCGATCTTCAGCGCATCAAAAGTCGCAATCACTCCATGTTGGTCTGGGCTTGGGTCTGAGCAATGTGCTTGGCTCTCCTTTCCAGTCCTCGTCGACGGTGGAGATGGCCGATGCCGGTTCTCATTCGCACAGCGCTCAGACGTGGCATCCACAGACCGGCCTCCCAACACCACGACTTGGTTCGCCTTTCCAGTTGCATGCTCCACGACCCAAGTCGCGAGTCTTCAAGCGACGAGCCCTCGCCAACAGCTTCGAGGATAAGACACGAAACCGTGGCAACAGCTTCGTGGACGACATATTTGGTGCTCCAGCTGAGTCAAGTCACCGTCGTGTGAGGAGCCGGGGGTTCAGCTTGGGTGACATGATGGATGGTGCCGGTGCTAGACGGTTGCCTCTGTCTGCGGGTGGGCCACCCGAGTTTAATCCCTTCGCCAACAACCTTCAGTCGCAACTGCCCAGTCCTACGCATACCTCTCCTGCCATGATGGCTGAGGCTCACGGACAGGGAACGATCCGCCTTGGAACTCCATTCGGTGGCCGACCGAGCAACACGTTTCCTCGAGCTTCGACTTCTTACGGCTTCGAGCCTCCGGCATCGTTCGAGCAACGATTCGCCGCGGCAACTAGCCAATCTGAACATTAGTCGCGTTTTTAGATGACTTGCTTCTGTACCAAGCACAGCGTTTGCGTCGGCGTCTGGGTCCGCATCATCATTGGCGTTTAGCATTGGCCGCCTCGAGCGCCATCTTTGGAATGTCAGCGAGCAGAGACTCGCGTGCCATTTGACTTACCATTTGCTTCAGCTGAAAAGCATCTCTTATGTTGGTTCCTATTCACACTTACCCCATACCATCCCTTGATGACAACCTGGCTCGGATGGCATACCTCAGCATACGCTGCGTGTCTGAGTCCACGGTCATGTCGCTTTTTTCCTTCTCTTTGTCTCATGCTTGGCACTCACGACGGATCATGACGATATATATACACACGAACACACTTGGCTCCTCATCATCATCCTTCTTTTTCTTTTTCTTCTTCTTCTTCTTCTGTAATTTCGTGGCGGCGAGGGTTGGGGTGTCGATATGGCTTGTGGTGAAGCAGCTGTTTCGTACTCGCTCGCTCCTTTGTACATTCGACACACCTTGCACGTAAGTGCTTTCTTCAATCAGCCACCCGTGTGGTCATCCATTACTCCATTTGCTCTTTATTTTTCTTTTCTATGACGGGATGATCGACGCTGTGATGGTTGGCAGAAGTTGGAGAGGTTCTCTACAATGTCAGCAGCCTCACAGCTTGGATGACATATTCCTAATCCCTGGTTCCTGTGCGGGGTCTGTTCGGGCAGCTTTTGTGGTTTCGTTCTGAAGGAAGGGCCGGCAGGGTAGAGGGAGGGTTTGACGATGTATTGGCTAGGGTCTGTACACACGATGGATTAACCGGTCCACCCAACGGGATGAAGATGAGGAGATGCTGTACCCGAGCAGGTCTGGTAGCTATCAATGAAAAGCCAGTAGAACAAAGTGTCCCTAAGCTCGGTTGACTCCGCCCGTGCCGTAACCGTTTCGTAATCAGGTTGGCATGATCGTCATTGTGTCCGTGCTGGATGCTATGGGCAACGCATGCACGTCTGATGGTAATTGGTAGTCGTTGAGCCGTATCGAGCTCTGTTAAGGGCAAAGCAATAAACCAAAGCGAGCATCCAACGTTGGTAGTAGAACGAATCGATTAAATCATCAAAGAGAGGATCCTGCCCAGCGGCAACCCTGCCCCACGGTCCGTCCAACTTAACTTTCACAGCCTCCTCGCCGGTGATTGTAAGCATGTGCATGCAAAGGAAAATACTGCAGCAGTGGGTGCCCAGCCCACATCATCGTTGCTCAGACGGAGTTTCGCACGTCCCGCATTACCACATTTCGCCGAGCCTCTGATGGTGCTCCCAAGCTCCCCGTCCACTCACAGCCTTCACATAGAGGCTTTGTCTCCACTTGGCCGCAGCAAGGCCCGGATCTAGCATGTTGGTTCTTCAGCTGGTTGCACTTGGGACGCGTCGAGAAAGTCATGTGCGAACGCGTACGCGTGCGACGCGTTGAGCCGTGTCAAGTTGAGCTGATATTTGGGCTTCTTTCGGCTTGGGCTACTTGGCTGCTGCAGTTTCCAGGAGGGGAAAGGAAGTGGTGCGAGGGCTTATGCGGAGCGATCGTATGAAGATTACAAACTGTGGAGGTAGTGCAGCGATATTGGTGCTACTAAGCCTGGGCTTGGTCTTGGGGACCGGGAATGAGGTGATTTGACGTTGCGGTGGTTGGAGATGTCTGCGTGAACAGGCATGCTGGGCCGGTCAGCGACTCGGCGTATGCATTCAATGCATTGCCTCGACACACGCGATGCATACGTTCTGTTGAAAACGGAGAATCTCGCTGACGTGCAGCGGTGAAGTTGCCATGTTCATTGCCGCTGAGGTTGTCCTTTGACACCGTTATTGTTGCATCCGTACCTTGTGTTATTGCTGGGTTCAGCCTCTTCTGGAGAGGTCCAACGCGACTATGCCACGCTCACAACATATCTACGCGTTTCCACATCATTTTTAGTTCTGCCGATATACAAGCCACCGATCTTGACTACGCAACACAGCCCTTAGAGTTTACGCTTTGTGTGGGAATGAGGGGGTGTGGAGCCCGCCGTGCGGGTAAGGCCCATCGATCTCGGTGAATTGTTCCCAGATAATTCTTGCCGCTCTTGCGATATCGACGCGAGGCCTGTCTCGTGCCCACCGACACCGCACATCATATTTACCCCATTGCCGGCTGGACGCATAAATCGTTAAAGTAATACCGCAGTTCAGCAGTAATGACGGCTGAACTTTCCTGCCTGAAGCCGTGAGACCTCGGGCGGCAGGCTGGACGCAGACCTGAGAATCTTGCTCCCGCTTGCACTTCACTACAGCATGCAACGCCTACGTGGCAGCAACACGACCTTGGGAGTTTCACAGAGAGCAGTGGTGATTTTGATTGACATGTGCAGATTCCACCATCTACCACCGGATGCCCCTCAAGCAAGAGAGGTCCACAGCCTACGCCCAATGCACATGTGGCAGTACAGTGGATTTTCTGTCGCACCCTCGTGACTCTTCGACCGCAGCTCAGGTTGGCTTTACATCTGTAGCAAACAAGAGCAAGAGATGTATTTGATGAAGAGAGGGAGTGACACCGGGAGACTAGTGCGTGACATTTACATTAAGAGGTACCTATGTACCAGGGGCCCTCAGACCGCCACATCAGGGCAACGCCAGTGAAGCTTGCTGTCGAAGTATGCCGGCTCTGCAGAGCAAACCTTGGAGACTCTCATCTGGGCGTGGCCTCAGCACTTTGCGGTTCTATCCACTTTGCGGTTCTGTCCACACCGCTTGCGGAATGTGCTGCGATGGCTCGCTGGCAGACGAATTGATTTCAGGTTGTACCGGCCCATTGTATGGCAGGACAGCTCAACGCCCTGGCCAGACCCTGTGCTTGAGGCCCCCAGGGTAGTACGGGTGGTTGAGATGGTCATCTAGCAACCAGAGTACTCAGCAGTGCTATGGCGAGTCTGGCCTTCAAGTGGCCTTGGAAACGTTTCTACGACCGCTGGACACAGATGCTAGGCGTGCATCATACTCATACTGCGGCATTGTGGCATTCTTCCAAACTGACTCTGCTTTTGTTGGTGACCTCGAAGGGACCTCAATCTTCTCAGATTGTACTGCAGGCATGTTTTCTTTTTCAACACGACGGACTGCGGTAGACTGGATGCAGTTCTCTGCTTATGGCATGATGGGCTTTTCTACAAGCAAACTGGTGCATTATGAGCCAAGTGACAGGAGCAACGATGCTTTCTTGGGGCAGAAAGCTTCCGGTGTACTAGGTGCTCTCTCGACAATGCGACTGAGCTATATCAACCGTCACACACTGATGCTGCATGGTGCATTCCACTGCTCTTTCTTGCCGAGAACGCATGGAGATGAAGCTTTTTATCAGTGTCGAGTAGCTCAGTGGCTCGGTGCGCAGTGTCTTGTTCAGTGTCTTGTTCAGTGTCTTGTTCAGTGTCTTGTTCAGTGGCTTGTTCAGTGGCTTGTTCAGTGGCTTGTTCAGTGGCTTGTTCAGTGGCTTGTTCAGTGGCTTGTTCAGTGGCTTGTTCAGTGGTTAAGTGCTCGGTGGCTAAGTGCTCGGTGGCTAAGTGGTTTTGATAAGATTAAGACGGTTCTACGCCGGAGACAAAGGGTCAGAGTTATCCTCATAACGTGTAGTTAGCGAGAGCCTCAGTTGATTTGAACCGTTCAACACTACCGTTGCCTAAGGCCCTTTCTCACGATGCACCAAACTCTGTCCATCAAACGAAGATGATCAGACACAATGGAGCAGAGCTGGCAGCAAACAAATCAAATGAGTCAAATCCGCCTAGCTAGGCCATGACTCAACCGATATGAACAAGTAAATCTATGAGAGTAAGGAGTAGACCAACCCAGGCGAATTTGACTTGTTTTTTCAACACCTACACCTCACCAGAGGAGTTACTCATCTCGTCTTATATAGTCATAGACTCCCATGAACGTTAAATGAAAATCCAATCCAATCCAGACTTGTTTGTTGCCCAATCTACAGAACACCTTCGTGAGGCTAGATCATCAGAGCTCTTCAAATCCCATTTGAGCAAAGCGGAAAGCGGGCACGACCTTGTAACAATATTTTATAATTTCTGGAATTAGAGTGAAACTCGAGGGACAACAATTCCGCTTCTTTCCAGCTTGATGCGCATGCAGCCAATGAAGGTTCAATGCTGGTCTCGACTCGTTAAGCAAGGCTGACTTCTCCGCGTTTTTCCACTTGCCGTTCTTCGCAGTCTCTCCACATCCCGTGTGCGGTTCCGTTCCGTGCAGAGATGCCGGCCGACGCAACGCGCTCAAGAACAACCGAGTAGCCGCAGTAGGTTGGAGCTTACAATCTGCTCACAACCAGCTTCACTCGTCGATAGCTGCTTGCCGTTACATAGTTATCCTCTTGATTGAGCGATAGTGTTGGTCTGATATTCCATTGATCGTTCAAGTATCTCTTAAGCTGCCATCACAATGCCCTCTGTAGCCCTCACACTACGCACTGCACGCACCTTCTCACGGAGCAGCACAAAGGTAGTCATATCTATAGAGACTATTTGGAATTTCGGTTGACACCTGCAGACATACTTTAATCTCGCGCGCAACTTCAGCTCCTCCCTTCGCCGCAATGAGATCAACAAGATCTTCCCGTCGGCGCAAGCTGCGATTGAGGACATGAAGTCTAACAGCACCCTGCTGTGTGGTGGCTTCGGTCTCTCTGGTGTCCCTGATACGCTCATTGATGCAGTCAAGTCGAATCCGTCCATCACTGGTCTGACGGCTGTATCCAACAACGCTGGTATTGTAGGTGGAGGTCTTGGTCTGCTGCTCGAGAGCAAGCAAGTCCAGAAGATGATTGCATCCTATGTCGGCGAGAACAAGGTCCTAGAGCAGATGTATCTTACTGGCGAGCTCGAGCTTGAACTCACACCTCAAGGTACTCTGGCTGAGAGGTGTCGTGCCGGCGGCGCCGGCATTCCTGCTTTCTACACACCTGCTGCTTTCGGCACGGTTGTTCAGACTGGTGAGTTGGCGCTGCGACACAACAAAGACGGCTCTGTTGCTCAATACTCGACACCTCGTGATGTCAAGGTCTTTGCCGGCAAGTCGTATGTCATGGAGGAGTCAATCAAGGGCGACTATGCTTTTGTCAAAGCCTACAAAGCCGATCGCCTGGGCAATGTGCAATTCCGCTTCAGCGCGCAAAACTTCAACGGCGCCATGGCACGCAATGCCAAAGTTACAATCGTTGAAGCAGAACACATCGTTGAAGTCGGCGAGATCGAACCCAACGCCGTCCACGTCCCCGGAATCTACGTCGATCGTGTGATCCAGTCCACCGCTGAGAAGAAGATCGAGAAGACAGTCAACGCAAAGGACCCTGCTGATGCTGTCAATGCGCTTGGCTCGGGCGATGCTGCTTCCAAGCGCGAGCGCATTGTCAGGAGAGCGGCAAAAGAGTTCAAGAACGGCATGTACGCAAACTTGGGAATCGGTATGCCCATGCTGGCTCCCTCCTTTGTTGACCCCAGTGTGGAGGTGCAGCTGCAATCTGAAAACGGTATCCTTGGCCTCGGGCCCTACCCTCAGAAAGGTCTCGAGGACCCCGATCTGATCAATGCCGGTAAGGAGACCGTGACCCTCCTTCCAGGCGCTTCCTGCTTCGGTTCAGAAGAATCCTTCGGTATGATCCGTGCAGGCAAGATCGACCTCACCATCCTCGGCGCCATGCAGGTCTCCGCGCGAGGTGATTTGGCGAATTGGATGTTGCCGGGCAAGGTGAAGGGCTTCGGTGGTGCCATGGATCTGGTATCGAATCCCAGCATGACAAAGGTCGTGGTCACCATGGAGCACACAGATAAGAAGGGCAGGCCGAAGATTCTGAAGCAGTGCGAGTTCCCGCTCACGGGCAAAGCGTGTGTGAGCAGGATCATTACCGATCTAGTAGGTCTATTGAATCTCGAGCGGAAAGGCACGGGCTAACAGTACCGCAGTGCGTGTTTGATGTCGACTTCACAGAGGGCCTCACACTCATTGAGCTCGCCGACGGCGTCACAGTGGACGAAGTACGATCGAAGACTGGCGCAGAGTTCAAGGAGGCGGCTGAGATCAAGCCCATGTTGTAAAAAATGTATCACAGTTATGACTTGTGTGTATGTATCTGCGTGTGTGCGCGCAGAGCATGTTGATACCAGATCTGGATCCAAAATAATAGTGTCTACTCTCAGCATTGACGAACATGTGCCCACCCCTTCTTCTTATTCTGCATGTTAACAAAACGTGGATCCAGTACAGGCCAGTGGAAGGAAGGCTTGTGAGGACGTCACAGCTACCGACTCTGCAAGCGCGAGGCTTTCCAGGAACAAGACAAAAGGAAGGCCTCGTCGAGCTTGTGTAGGCTAATCCAATCAATACGCTCTACGACCACTTGTGACTATTGAAGGTCATACTGTTCTAATAGTACAGCACGATCCTCTCATGGGTTGCGGGACCACCTTTTCGTTTATACAGGAGCCTGTCTTTGCAAGAACAGGACAACATACACACAGGCCGACACTTTGAACACGATAATAGCAACGACAACAACGATAGGGGTTTGGATGGATCCAATGGCTATGACAGGACTGGTGTTTGAGGGATGTTACGTTGGAGATAGACAAGCGGAACGGCGGGCTTGCCACTCTCACAATCTCTGACTATATCAAGTTGATGAACGTAGTGGGGTACTATGTGGTCACGATAAAAGGGCTCACAGAGCAGAGAAGTGAAAAATTGGAGGTGGGCAGGGAAAATGAGAATGTTCGCTGCAATGTTGGACAGATGCTTATTTGAGTTTAGCAATGTGCTCAGGCGATGGAGGCCATCACCTATTGCACCGGCCGTAGTGTCCAACAGGTGCAATATCCAGTGGTGCATTCTGGCTTGTCGTACCATATCAACTTCGAAGATTATTCCTCTCTTCGTCTCTCATCTTGTCTTGATATTTCAGGCATCCGGCATTCAGTTCTGCAGCCTGATTCGCCCCTCATCTTTCTTAAGCCCAAACTTGCTCAGCCTGATTCTCGGCACAGTGCCAGCTAGGACGAGCACACTGGCTACGATGACAGCCCAGTGCTGAATATGCGCCACGTTCAGACTGTAAGTCGTCCAGCTCGCTGCGCAGATCGTCGCGAGTCCCAACGTTGCAATCACGTAGCCGCCGACCCTGTGATATTTGTAGATGCTCTTTGCTTTGTCCACGCCACCGTAAAGACTGGGTGTATAGTACTGTGTGAACCCGACAATAGCCTGAATGTACACCAGGATATAGAATGTAAGACCGAGGATCGCATGGGGGGATTTGAAGTGCTCGTGTCCGGGGCCGGCCTTGTTCACTTCAATGATGATCAGACCTGCAGTTAGGGCGGAGGCACCGAAGACATGGAAGAGAAAGTGGGCGACTGTGCCGGAGCGCTTCTGTTCGGGGGTATGGGTCGGTTGGAGGATAAGGGCGGCTTGAATAGCGAGAAGGAAGCCAGCAGAGTTAAGAAGCTAGAGAATGGAGTCAGTCTTTGAGAGATCGAGGGAGGGGGGCCGGTGGAGCTTACAGGATGTGCAGAGAAGAAAATGAGCTTCTGCGAAAGAATAGCTCCCCATATGATTGCTGCAAGCTGTCACGCTGTTCATAAGCTTCTATTATTGTTTTGCCATTCCAGGCCGAACTCACGATCCATATGCCTCCTTGCGCTACAACTGCAGTTCCTTTGAGGTGTCAGACAAACATCTCCACATCACTGGAGCTGGTGCGCATACCTATCCACAGGTTTTGGTACAGCGGCTGTCCATCAGGTTGACTGGCGTCGCCCCTTCGTCCCAGAAGCGGTTCCTCTTCACTATGTCCACGCGCCGCAGCTACATTTGGAGGTATTCCAGTCGCTGATGCCATTATTTATTACCTGCTTCGCGAAATAGTTGATATTGGTGCAAGAAAGATTCTCAAGAAGGTACGAGACAGAGTAGATCGTCTTCAACAATGAGAGGGGTCACACGGACTTAAGTTGCGAGCTGTGAATGATATTATATCCAACGACAATGACGTCTAGGAACCCCGTACATTGTAGCCAATCAGCGGCGAGCGAACGGTCAGCCGGCGTCGTGTAGCTTCCTTGACACGTCTCAAGCGCGCATCTGGCTGACAAACTGTACAGAAAGTGGAGAGTCGTGATGTTGAGCATCGTCAGAGTGGTGTATAGAAGGTGCTTATCAGTGGGGTAGTGGACAGTAATCACTCGAGTGAATGTGCTCGACTGCATTAAGGTGTATATTGTTGTGAGACAGACTTACCTACCTTTGGACTTCTTGTCAGTGCAAGTCTAAAGCTGATATGTGACCATACTGAAACTCGAAATCTGAAGTCATCAATGTTCCTTCTGCGAATTCTTCTTAGGTAGTTCGATTAACCTAGCTCATCTACTGTGCTTCCATCAGTCACTCACGATACACCAACCAGGATTCTGACTGCCCCCAGATAAACGCCGCCAAGATTACAATTATCCAGAGAGAAATAACTAAAGTGATGTAGAGTGTTGATGGTTGTCCTCATGCTTGAGCCATCAACGTTCTGTAGTTCATTTCGACGCTAAGGTTAGCGCGTCGCGTCTGTGCTCGCGAATTGAGCTTCACAATGAGTTCTCACATCTTCTGCGGAAGCAAACAGTAACTGGGCCGCATAAGAGCACCCCGTCATCCACTATGCAGTTCCACAGCTAGTGATGGGTGTTTCTTCCTCTCGACCTTTCCCCAGCTCGCAAGACAACATCAGAACCACAGTCACGCCCAATTCATCCATAACCTCTAATTTCGCCAAATGCGCCCCCCGCTATAGTAAGTGCTAGCGTATCGACCTGCTGCCTGAACGCTTTGCACATGGTCCGGACTGGCAATGGCTCTGCAGAGCTCTAGCTAATGTGTTGGACCCATAGCGCCTACTATGGACGACGAAGCGGCTTCGCAACAGCTCATGAGTGAAGCTCGCGGTACTCACACCGCAGACGACACCGGACCCGCAATTCCCTTGTCGTTCGACAAAGCTTCCCAAAACGCCATGGCAAATACTCCTGATTCTGGCAAGAAAAAATCCTTCAAACCGAGGAGGAAGCAACCTGCAGCCTTACAAGAGAGTCCTCGCGACGCGTCCCCCAACTCGCCACTCCCAACGTATTCGCTCAAAGAGCTGCAAGCGTTCGTGGGCACTTCGCCATCGAAGAGTCAAGTGCTTCCATCTACCATACCTTCTACGCAGATTGAAATACCTGAAACACAACCCGATTCACAACCGAGCCATGCGCTTTCATCTACCCCTTTGGCACCAAGCCATGCAGCATCCACCGGCTCTTCCTCAAAGAAGAGATCTAAGAAGGGCAGTAGGAGCAAGCATACTGAGGCTAAGTTGAACGACGAGATGCAGGACGAGAGAATACAGTCAGATGCGGATGTGCCTTCTGCCGTGCCAAAAGCGCGAAAGCTACGCAGAAGGGAGCAACCTTCGAATAGCCAGGCTGAGCTTGCAGGCCCAAAAGTGGAGCAAGACACCATACCAGCTACACCATACGAGAAGCCAGCTGAAGAAACCACACTCGCGTCGTCAAACACGACCGAGGGTCAGGCGAGCCGGAAGCGGCGTAGAAAAGATAAACCGCGAACCTCGATGAATCGTATCCATTCTGATCTTGAAGAAGTCGCTGAAACTCCCGCAGCAACACAAGAAGATGCATCAGCTGGAAGTTCCCTCGAACAAAAACACGTTCTGGACACAGAAGAGCAACCATTGGCTCTTGCAACTCAGCTTGGCAATCTGAAGACCGAGCAAGCGCACTCACCGCCATCAGAATTAGGCTCCAAGAAGGCTCAAAAGCAACAGTCAAGTAAGAGGCAGAAGGCCCTCGTGACGCATGACGTGCCAGAGACTGAGGCAGAATCGCCAAACACTGCAGAGACGGCCACTCCAGTAGATACTGTAAATGCCACTCAACCTTCGAAGAAGAGGAAGCTGAAAAAGAAAGACAAAGAGGTTACAGAAACGCCGTTACTTGATTGGGATCCGCCAGTCCGGAATCTCGACGAAACTCCGGCTCAGCCCTTCACGTACGAGGACTGCGACGAGCTCGAATCAGGACTGGATGCGGACAAAAGTAGCGATAGCAAGACAGAATCATCCACCTTGCGCCGTAAGAAAAAGTCTGCGAATGGCAAGAAGACTCGGCCCAGTATCGGAGGCGTTGCTAGAACGCCCAGCCGCAAAAACCAGAGGAGCAGAGCTGACCCAAACCGCAACTATCAGCGTGATCGCGATGAGGACCAGCGCACAGCCGCTGAAATAGCACTTGATCATACGCATGAGCTTGGGCAACCGCCCGACAAACGTACGAGCGGCGAATATACCGCCGATGAGAAAGAGCTGCTCCGCAGAGCCATCAGAGACTACCAAGAACGCAACGGCCTCGAAACCGCTGACCTTGTCGAAATTATACAGTGGAACCACGTTCGCAAGAAGGACATGGGGGCCAACACCACGGATCAGACTGAAGCGCAATACAAACAAGACAGTATTGCGTTCTGGGATGATGTCAAAAGCGCTGGGCTTCTGCGCAATCTTTCAGATATCAAGAGGCACATACGAACCCGTTATCACACGTGCCAACGTGGGCATTGGTCACAAGAGGAAGACGAGCACCTGAAAGAGCTTGCGAACCTTCACCCAGGCCAATGGAAGCTCATAGCAACACATCTGAACCGTCTCGAACTGGATGTCTATAACCGCTGGAAAGACTACGTGCGGCATGGCGAGAATCGAATTACGAAACGTTGGAGTAAGGAGGAGGAGGAAAACTTTGTCAATGTTCTCTCCGTTGTCTGCCAAAGGATCGAGGATCACCGTGCAGAAACCGGGAAACCGCCTCTTGACGATTACACGCCCTTTATCAACTGGCACGAGGTCTGCAGGGAGATGGGTGATACCCGTAGTCGCCTGCAGTGTCAATCGAAATGGAAGCTGATGAGAGCTCGAGAGCCACCCGCTGCCGTGGACGTTGAGATCAAGCCTAGAAAGACGCCGGAGCCTGGTCAGATGGAGGAGGAACCGCAAAAGAAGCGCCGCCAGTCGAAAGCCAAGAAGGAGCCCAAATCGGCCGCCGCACTTGAAGGGTTCACCTCGCCCGGCCCGGAAGATATGCTTTGGGGTGACAAGTTCGATCTTATCTTCTACATCACTGAGCACGTGGCCGCGAACGGCTGCGAAACAGACGATCAGATTGCCTGGCGGGATATTGCAGAGAAGATGAAGCCGACATGGTCCGTCCGCACTCTGCAGACGGCCTACAGGTATTTACGGGAGCTTGTTGACGAAGAAGAGGACTTGATGGCTTCCCTCAACTCCATATTTATACACATCAAGGAGCATCACAAGTCTGAAATGGACGATCGCTACAAACCTTTGTACGAACCTGAAATTGGCGAGGAGGACGCACCTGTCCTGGGTTCTAGCACGAAGAGGAAGAGACAAAGCGATACAGGGCCTGATTTGGCCTCGGCGAAGCGAAAGAAGGCTGCATCGAGCTCTTCGAAGGCGTTCAAATCCAAGGAGTTGATAACTGACAGCGACAATACGGAGAGCGAGTCAGAGTTGTGAAGCTGCTCCACCCTTTGACATGCACGGCATGGATAAAGTCTTGTTGTGACAAGCATGGTATCGATGCAGGAGTGCAGCTTGACTATTGAAAAAAACTTTTTTATGAGGAGCGTACAAGCAACCCATCTGTAGGAAAAACGGGGCAGAACCTGGTGGTGCGTGTATGATACCCACACCGATATCTTATTGTACAGCTGGAGGCTGTAGTCTCTCGATAGCTCAATGTGACGCTAATCGATCCTCGTGATTCACCAAACACCTACGACCGTTCAGGCAGTATCCACATTTAATCTTTATCATGATCTGTAATGCTTGTTCTGCAAGGAATAAGAGTTTTGCCGCGATATTTCTGGGGAAGTGGGACGTTGGTCCGCACGAGTAGTCGATCACGCGACCGTGCAATACGAGACGCAGACACCAGATAAAGATCCAATGGCGCCAGTTGCACATGAAACGCCCACTCTGCTCAGACATTGAGTTCACTGGTGTCTAGAATAGGTATACCGATCAATACCGGCGAAGCTTCGATAAGAATCGAAGACATGGAATTGCGTACAAGACGATCCTTAGTGGAAGATCGAGCTTCGTTACAAGAAGCCATGGGAGGCCTTAAAAGTGCATCTTGCTGACTTCCGTGTCTTCATCTCCACGACTCATGTTGAACATCATTCACTTGAGGAGCCTGCAATGAAGATCAAACTCGAGCAGACGCGTCCCCATGGGATCGTTATGGAAGCACCAGCGCCCACAATTTACGCAAAACAAGTGTCTGGACAAATCATCAACCTGAATCGCACTTTGTCCATGTCTCAGAGGGCCTGCGGTACCCCTGATTCCAGCAGTGAGGATGACAGGGGGACGCCTCGGGAAAAACGGATGTACCAGGGAGGGCGACGTCAGCGCCAAGAATCACGCCTGCTAGATGCTACGTAGAGGCGCTTGCTAGTTTAACGCGAGCGCTATCACAGTATTGCAAAACCGATGTCCGGTACTATCCACCCGAATACGAGAGGCTTGATCACGAGTTCCCTTTATTGTGGCAGGGTGCTGTGGACAGAGAGACAGTTTCCAAGAAGTCGGAAGCCGTTGCAGTGGTGCTGAGCGGAATTTCTTGGCTTCCAGCAATGCATAGTACTGGTGTTACGCGCCAGAGCAGTGAGGGAAGCGCTTGTTCTGGACTCATGTGACGCTACCAAAGAAGGGAACTCAGCAGCAGCAGCAGTAGTAGTAGTAGTAGTAGTGTACTCGCTAACGACTTGTCAACTGTCTCATCCTGTCAGAATTCTAGGTTCGAAAAGGGTTTTTTTCTCTTTCTAGGAAGCACGCTACGGGCTGCTTACAGCTACTATCAATGCGTCGCCGCCTCCCTTGCTGCGGCACCATGCACTCCCCGTCGCCACAGCACAACAGTCGCCAGGAGCTGGTGGGTGGGAGTCGCTGAAGGGAGGTCGAGCTAAGCTCCTGCCTCCTTGGCATTCGGGGCGTCCTGCAACTCGCGAGCCGCGTCGCAGGCCTGCATATTCCTAAGAAATGCCGGTGGGGACATCGGCTTAAGGGCTTCAGACGACAATCTCATATCTGGCGCCATCTTCCTGCTCCAACTCTTCTTCTTGTTGTTGTCTTTTGACTTTTGATCTGCATCCTCTGACCTGCGCCCTCTGCTTGCTGCCTTTCCTTCGCTGTACCTGGCATTATCTATAGCAGCAGGTCCTCGCACTCTGTCCCAATATCAAGACTCCCACCTAGTGGCCCCAGCGATCAGCGCAGAGCATCGCTCCCTGGTATCTAGGCGGTTCGACGTTAGGCTCTCCAGCAACAGGAGACGGCAATGCAGACAGCTTAATCTCACGACCCGACTCTCTTTTTGTTCTTTGGACATTTCCAACTACAATACGCTCCTTGTCACAAAACCGCATTGGCACCATGCCTCCCCGCGATGCCAACTGGATAGATGTGCGTGGTTCTGCTGGCTACAGCTGCCCTCCTCCTCCTTTTTGGTGCCACTGAGGCTAACACCGTTATCTCCAGGGCCTGCGTGGCATTGCTTCCTTCATGGTCGTGTGTGGCCATCTCTGCACCGCTCTCGTACCATGGCTACACTCGCCCGCCCCAGATGCAAAAACAGCGCCGCACCTCTTCCAACTCCCTTTTTTTCGCCTCGCGGTCGGCGGTCGCAGCGCCGTGGCCATATTCTTCCTCGTTACAGGATACGTCAATTCGATAGGACCTATCAGCAAATCGCGAGCCGGCAATCATGATGCGGCATTCACAGGCATTGCGCGCTCTGCTCTTGCTCGGTCTGGTCGTCTTGTTCTCCCTACAATGGCAGCGACCCTCGTTACATGGTTCATGGCGAACACGAACGCATACCATATGACTAAGCATGTTGACTCGACGTGGATTCGCCAGGGCTGGCACAGGCAGGAGCCAACGCTGTGGGAGGCTTTCAAATCGTTGGTCAAAGTTGAGGCGGAAACATGGACTATTGGCTGGAATGAGTACGACGGTACACAATGGACCCTGCATCTGTTCTTGGAGGGCAGCATGTTGGTTTATACTACCATGTTCGCGACTGTCATGGTCAAGCCAAAGGCGCGCATGCTGATCTATGGCATTCTGTACATCTACTTCTGGCAAATGGGCGAAGGTGAGCAGATCCTGTTCGAGGAGGGCGTTACATCACATCACTAACACATGCAGGCCTCGCAATTGGAGCCCTCAAGGGTCTAAACATCGTCACGGGCATGTTCGTCGCTGAACTGCACAACCACTACAAAGATTCTGCGACATCTGTTCTTCCTGCGCCCATCCCAGCCATCATGATCGTTTTTGGCATGTTCCTCGCTGGCTACCCGCAAGACAGCCCCCAAAACGCCCACTGGTCGCACGTCATGCAGAAGATAATGAAGAGCATCACAGTCGAGAAGTCGGACGTTCGTCGCTACTGGGACCACCTTGGCGCATCGACAGTGCTTCTTGGAATCTTCTTCTCCGCAAGAGCTCGCAGAGTTCTAACCTCTCCAGTTTTCAACTTCCTCGGCCGCGTCAGTTTCCCCGTGTACCTGTTGCACAACACCTTCATCAAGTCGGTTCTCACATGGATGATCTACCTTCCATCCGCCATGAACCCACCACGTAACGAGAAGGGCGAGCAGCTGGATCTCCAGCGCGGATCCACAACACACATTCTCATTGCCGTAGCTGTCTTTTTCTACATCCTCTACCGATCTGCCGCGCTGTGGGTGAAGCATGTCGACCCAATATGCGCCAACCTCGTGAACGCGGCAACGAAGTGGGCATACGGCGAGCCCCAACAGCGAGAGCTCCGGCCGATACTCGCGAATGGGAATGCGTCTCCCAAACATGCCTCCGTTTTACCGTCGTGAGACCGACCATGACGAACCCACCAACGATTGAATCGAAATCCATTCTTGTGCACCATCAGCGGAGCGAGCTCTCTGCACTTTTCACAACAGCGTATCACATTTAGTACCGTCCGATTTCATATTGCGTCACGACTTTCCAGCCAGCGAGCGAGCAACCAGCAAGCGAAGCAAAATTCCCTATCTCATACTCAAAGCAATCGAAGTTGAAGACGTTGGCGATTGCACGTCTGGATCATTTCCTGCATTTGGTTGGCACCTACTTGCATATACCGTACACGCAGTGTCGTATGTCGGCTTTCCCTTGTCCCTTGGATCAGTTTACGAAGAAGCAGACGTGTAAGATAGCGAGATGAGGATTACAGAAAAGAAGAAGACAGGATAGTAGAAGCTAGAAATGTACAAGCTGCCATCCACCACTCCCCACACTCTTCCCACGCTGTCAACTGGTCCTCTTCTAGGCCCTCCCCAGTATCTATCTATTCCTATACCTATTGCTATCCACCTACGCGTCTTTGATATGACGTCGACGTACATAGCCAGCTCACTTCATCACGTTGTTCAATGCAATGCCAAGCAGCAGGCTAATATATAGGCTCCATTATGAAAGTCACGTGTGAGGTTCGATGGCCCGATATCCGAGTCAGTGCCGCCTACATACTTGCTTGTGAACAGTCTTTGCATACGATCGTGGCCTGACTTTCATCCTGCGGGACAAGGCGGCATTGCGGTTTTCCAAGGTTTGAGAGGCAGTTGGCGATTCTTGGTGACCATCAATAGCTCCTAAGTGGAGGATAGCTACAGCGTTGCCTCTGGATAAGTCACATTCAGACCAGAGATGTCAACAATCAATACAATCAACACGATAAGTGATAAACCCCCAATATTAATTGATGAGGTTGCGAAGATGGTTGTTGATTGATGGAAACTGAAAGAATTGATAAAATTAGAGGAGCCAGAATCGAGTTCTCATAGCAATTTTGCAGGTGGCTCTTCCCACATAGTTGTTTTAAACTCCTCAATAGGCTTGTCTTCAGAGTAAGTCGCTGCAATAGTCACACTTGGGGTTATAGAGCCAACATGGACCCATCGTCACAAGCACACCAAGGCAGCCAGCAACTGGACACCTACCTAACGCCTCTTTGGCTGAAGTATGTCACCAGTTTCTGGAGAAAACTCATTCACAACCAGCGCTACTGACAGGTGGAGTTAACACGCCGATTGCTAATCGTGAAAGGCTTAGGTACTTTGACTTCAACGCCACCCAGCACTGTACAGCTGTAGTGCCTGCCTTGTCCTGGTCAGACGTCCACATTAGCTCGTTTAACCAGCTATCATACTAACCCTCCACATCTTCTGCTTACTTGCCGCCATCTTAGCTTGGCGTCGATAGCATCACCAAAGCTATTCATGGCGGACTTCTGGCGAAATATTAGTGTTGTCGGAGCAGCAGCAGGCTTATATGTATCCCAAAGCTGCAGAAGCTTTGCATGAGCGGAGCCTAATTGTGAAGGTTTACTGCACCAATTTGTCTAACAGACCGTAGTACTGCACTATTGAGATAGTATGGAAAGCTGTATGGGTAAGGTTTCGACACTACGGCTGTGCTGGAGGGGGGAAATTTTCAATTTGGGTTGAGTTTCGACACCCAAGTGAACTGCTTCCTCTGGCTCCCGCACTGCCACTGTTGCTATCCGCCTCTTGGCTTGTTCTATATCGTATTTTCCCTCAATCTGGCTGTTGTCGTGTTTGTATTGTCTAAGGAGTATTGTATTGGGCTGGAACCTTGTGACGTAAGGATTGGACTGCAAGCTCTTCGGGCTCAACCTCATCGTGAAGGTATTTATTGTATACGCTCTCAATTGAAGTCTCGGTTTTCTTGGTCAAACGGGGCAACAAGGCCACTTATACTTGAACCAAAAGGGTCGAGAACTGAGGTGTAAGGCGGTGCGCCGAGAAGAGAGGTGGAGAAAGTAGCGGCAAGCTAGCCCCTTCGTACTCACTACGGTCAAAAAGTTGGTTGAAATCCCCTACATTTCGAGGGGGTAAAACAATCATGGAAAACGCACCAATTGTTGGCAGGATATCTGACACATGTGTGCGGCTTTGTGTAGTATTGATCCGTTCTGTATTGTTCTGTTTTGTCTACGATATGTGCTAACGTGAGTGCATAGCGAGTGGACCGGCTAGGCGAGTGGACCGCCCCAACCAACTATTGGGCCTACTGACTGCAACTACTTAGCACCACAACACTGCA